>MKEJ01085699.1:0-13883 GCA_001753735.1 Embelia ribes | reverse complement strand
TAGAAAATGTTACATCATACTTAGACTTTATACGTACTATAGTTTTTTCAAAATTTGGGGCCTTATAATACACGTCATTTTCGGACTAATCTATTGGATATGTTGGCTAGTCTTAATATGTCAGAGGAAGTATCTTCGATGGTAGAGTTTTCACCTATTGTTCGGGACTTTCCAAATGTACTTGTGGAAAATATGAGTGGATTTCCGTCTATGCAAAAAGTGGAGTTTACTATTATGCAATCATGCACATATGGTTATCATTCAAGCAGTTCATATATACATAATCATTAAGCATGAGGCATCATTTTCGGACGGAAAAATGTGGAGATTTTTGGATAGAAAATCTATGAGCATTTTGAGCATTTTGAGTCTTTTCTATTTCTTTTCGGGGCAAGGTCAAATTACCAAACTAAAATAAAAGATTTTATGAGTAACCTGACAGTTCCAAGTCGAGCCTATGAATCAAGGTATATGTGCTGCTCGTGATGTTTCATATAGTATATAGGGAGTAGATAGTTTTGGCGGGGAACCAAATTTCATATGGTATATAAGGAGTAGGTAGTTTTGGCGGGGAGCCAAATTAAAGATATTAGCCCAACTTTTGTTGAGTCTTATTGGTTTTACATGAGAAATCTATTAGTCTCAGGATGAGCAAATGAGTTGGAAAATGAGAAATTTGAATAAAAGCTCAGAATGAGCATTTGATTAAGAGAAATAAAGAATATGAGAAATGAGAAATGTGGAAATTATGAGAATGCAAAAAAATGAGGATCCTGGGAAATGTTTTTGGTTTGGAGAATGGTTTATGAAAATAGTGTTTGGACATTGTTGGAGGATTCATGTGGCATATCGCATATCATTGTATATGTATATATATCATGGAACATTCAAACTCATATTTAGAGTTCTATTAGAAATTTGACCCTATCATTTTATTTCTTTCTTGTACTATGTAAGTATAATATACAGGAGCTGAGGACCATAGTAGGCAGGCTTTAACTATCGGGGACGTCATAGTGCTTTGTTATATTTTGTAAATGCCACTGCTAGAGTATCTTGTATTTATATTCGAACATCATCTATGTATAACTTTCATTTATGTTGGTTACTGGCGCTTAGCTTGATTTCCGTATGCACAAACATGGTTATTTTGTAGCAATAGTTGTATATATTAGCTCGTGGATTACTGTACTAGGCACTCAATGTATATGTAATTAAACTTTTTTTATAATTATGAATGTATATTGGCAAGAATGGTGTAGACATATTTTGATTTCTTTTGATTATTATCGTTACTATTTGCTATTATTGTATTCCTTTTTTTTTTTTCTTTAATAGCTTGTGACCTCGGGTTCATGACTAGAATTTGGGGCATGATAGGTTGGTATCAAATCTAATTGGGTTACGTAAACCTAGGTGGCTTGGTAGGAAATGTGGTCGTGACGAGAGTAACATGCATACTTACATTGGTAGTAAGAAGTTGACTGGTTAACGCATGGTAGTTTTACTTTTACTAGCATGTTATAGCTAGCCTAACGGACTTTATTTTCTTGTTGGTAATGTAAAGTAAGATGGCATGTGGAAGAGGTTACAGACGTAGGGAAGGTAGACGAGGAGCTCAAGGAAGGGATAGTCGTATAGGAGAACGTGCTGAAGAGGAGGTATCATCTATGCCTACATGTCGAGATGAGGGAGCGGACGGCATTCCTCCTTTGGAAGGCATACCAGAGGAGAATAAGGAGGAGAGTAAAGAAGAGGTTCCCAAAACCCAACTACATGATTCGCTATGTGCTCGACCGCAGCTGGGAGTTGATGAGCATATGGGAGAATTTCCATTTACAGGGTCCCCTAATATATATAGGGCTATGGAAGCAGCCTTTAATTGGATGGAAAGAGGTGCCAGTATAAGTGATAAAACACAAGATTTAGGGACTTAGAAGCATTTCTATATGTTGGATCTGCCTATCTTTAAGAAAGATGCTGAGCCAATAGAGGTTGAGCATTGGTTGATGGGGTTCAAGCGGATTTTTAAGTCGTTCCAAATGATGGATGATGACCTTAGGATGGCAATGGTGCCATTCTATCTAAGGAGAAAAGCTAGAGAATGGTGAAAAGGTTGGGAGGAACTTCAAGGACCAGATGATTTAACTTGGGTGACATTTTAAGAAATGTTTTTGGAGGAATACTTTCCATATATGGAACAGGAAAGGAAATGGGAGGAGTTTGCGAACCTAGACTAGAAAGGCAAGAGAGTTTAACAATATCAAAAACCTTTTACAAATATTTCAAGGTATGTACCAGAGCTCGCCGCTACTGAAAAGCTTCGATATCGGAGGTTTAAGAAGGGTTTGCATCCTTCTATTCATATTCTGGTGGCTTTGAGCTTGCATGAGTCTTATAAGAGTTGTGTGAGGGCCACTATGATGGTTGAAGAAGGAATACTCTCTAAGCAACGTATCAAGGATACTCATTTTTCGATGCCTTCGGAGCAATATCGGGGTCAACAGTTCAGGACTCTGGAATGAGTTTGATCAGTTGGGGTGGCTATATCGGTGGTGGAAACCATAAAGGTAGTAGAGATAGGAAAAGGATTTGGGAGGCCTTTTCTTCATCTTCTTGGGATCGATTTTCTTCGAATCGGTTAGCACCTTCGGGGTCGGTAGTTTGGGGCACAGAATGCTATTCCTATGGCCAACTTGGTTACATATCTCAGTATTGTTTGTTATCTCAGACTTGTCATCTTTGTGGCACAGAAATTCATATTTAGGTTGTTTCCCCTCAAGTCTTTTGTCGCAATTGCGACTATAAGGGCCATTTGTGTACTTAATGCCCAGAGATGTTTGCAATCCCTAGCAGCTTTCATGGACCTATTCAGTCTACATCTTTGATAGCATTACCTTGATAGCTTTCATGGTACTATCTTCTGCTTCTTATCATGGTGTTGTGTCTCTCGGGGTAGTATTCAAGGTGTGGGGTCTCGCAGGGTAGATTCTAGGGGAGTGTTTCTCGGGGAGGATTCTAGAAGGATTGGACTTCTCAGTCCCATGCCTATACTATTCCTTAGACACTAGAGGTAATCAAGCCTTTAGTGTTCAAGGTATATTACCATTTCTTTCTACATAGGTATATGTTGTATTTGATACGGGTGCATTATGATCATTCATTGCATCATTTTTGTTCATATGTTAGAATTTTCTGTTTCTTTGTTAAATTAGCTAATTCATGTTGATACCCAGGGTGGAGACATTATTTTTATGAATAGTATATGTCGGGACTGTGAATTGCTTATTGCGGATCATATATTTATATATGATTTCATTGTCTTTGACATGCGTATTTTTGATGTCATTGTTGGCATAGATTGGTTGGCTCATTTCCATGCTGTAATCATATGTGAAAGGAGAAAGGTTTTGATGAAAACTTCGGATGGAATTTCTATTGTTTATCAAGGGAAAAGTCTTTCTCTTTTTCTTTATACTTGTCATTTTCGGATTAATCTAACGGCATATTGGCTTGTTTTAATCTATTAGAGGAAGTGTCTTTGGGGGTGAGTTTCCAACTATTCTTGGGATTTTTCAGATGTATTTCTAGAAGATCTTAGTGGACTCCTACTTTCACCAGAGGTGGAGCTTATTATTGATCTTTTGCCTAGTACTCATCCTACATCAATTGTGCCTTATCTTTTAGCTCTAACAGAATTGGAAGAACTAAGGGTACATTTGGATGATTTGCAACTTGAAGGATTTTTTCAGGGAAGTTCTTCACCATGGGGTGCACTTGCACTGTTTGTACTAAAGAAAGATAGGTTGATGTGGATGTGTATCGACTATCGAAAGTTGAATCAGGTTACCATAAAGAATAAGTATCCATTGCTGCATATTGACAATCTTTTTGATCAACTTCGGGGGGTCGAAGTTCTTTTCAAAGGTCGACTTATGCATGGGATATAATTGGTTAGGAAGGAGGATATTCCTAAGACTATTTTTCGGACTTGGTATGGGAATTTTGAATTTCTTGTTATACCTTTCGAGCTTACTAATGCTTCTACGGATTTTATGGATTTGATGTATCGAGGTTTTCAACCCTGTCTTGATTGGTTCATTGAGGTGTTTATCGATGATATTCTTCTTTATTCGTCTTCGGAGGAGGCATATTGCGAACACCTCAGTATTGTTCTTTCTACTCTGCAAGAACATCGACTTTATGCCAAGTTTTCAAAATGTAAATTTTGGCCATGGAAGCTCGTTTTCTTAGTCTTGTCATTTCTAAACATGGGGTGCCAGTAGATCTTACAAAAATTGAATCTGTTACCAGTCGAGAACGACCTAAATCCATTTTCAAGATTTGAAGTTTCTTAGGCCTAGCAGGCTACTATCATATATTCGTTAAGGATTTTTAGCATTTGGAGTCTCCATTGACTTGGCTCAATCAAAAAGGAGTAAAATTTGAATGGGATTCAAAATGTGATAAGTCATTTCTTCTATTAAAATCTTTGCTAAACTCGGCTTTGATTCTTATTATTCCGGAGCGGGTATTGGGCACATGGTATATTTGACGTGTCAAAGGAGGGTTTCGATTGTGTCCTTATGTAAATTAGGATGGTGGTTGCCTATGCGTCTAGGCAATTAAAGACTCATGAATGGAACTACTCAACTCATGACCTAGAACTTGGAGGCATAGTATTTGCCTTGAAGTATTGGAGACGCTATCTCTGTGGCAAAAAGTTTGAAGTCTTTTTAGGATCACAAGTCCGTTAAATATATGTTTACTCAATGGGACTTGAACATCAGATAGCAGGGTAGATGGAATACTTAGATTAATATAATTTTGATTTAGGGTATCATCCGGGGAAAGCAAATGTGGTAGCTGACACGTTGAGTCTTAAGGCTCTTTGCACACTTGCTTGTCTTACAGTAAATGAAAGGAAAATGCTTCGGAATCTTAACGATTTTAGATTGGATTGTGTCGAGGTAGAAGATTGAGCGACATTATTTATGATTAATGTCCAACCAACTATAATCATTTGTGTTGTAGAAGCACAACATGTTTATGATGAGTTTGATGCATATATCCTTTCTGAGGATGGTTTGGATCAGTAAACTATTTTCGACTATGGCAGATTGTATTTCCAAAATTGTCTATTTATCCTTTTATCTATTTGAGATGAGATTCTTCATGAGTCTCATCATTCTCAATTGGCAATTGACCAGAAAGGCACCGAGATGTTTCATGATGTATCTTGATATTTTTGACAAAATGGAATGAAAGGATATAGCAAAGTTTGTTTCTTGATGCTTAATGTGCGAATAGGTTAAGGCATAGTATAAACATCTAGGAGAATTTCTTCAGCCGATGACCATTCTCTAGTGGAAGTGGGAATACATTACTATAGGTTTTATGGTTAGATTGTCGAAATCAAGTGGGGTTGTGACGCTATTTGAGTTATTATAGATTGGATGACAAAGTTAGTGCATTTTCTTCCCATCTGTACAATTGACTCAGTTGAAAAACTTTATCGGAAGTATATTACTGAGATCATTCGATTACATGGTAATGTTATGTCTATTGTTTTGGATCACAACTCTCATTTTATTTCACGGTATTGGTCGAGTCTCCAAGCTGCTTTGGGGACAAAACTTTCTCTTAGTACGACTTTCCATTTACAAGCAAATGGCCAATCTGAATGGACTATTCAAACTCTTGAGGATATGCTTCGGGCTTGTGTTTAGATTTTGGTGGAAGTTGGGAGGAACACATAATCCTAATTAAAATCACCTATAATAATATCTATCACACGAGTATAGAGATGGCTCGATTTGAGGCTTTATATGGTAGTCCATGTCGATCGATTTGTTGGGTGGATGTTGGTGATGGTGCTTGCTCTATCTGGAAATAGTACAAGAAGCGACTCGAAATGTCCAATTGATCAAATAATGATTATAGACGATGAGAAGTTGTCATAAGTCTTATGCGGATTGTCAACGACATTCTTTAGAGTGTGAGATGGGTGACCAAATATTCTTGAAGGTTTCTTCGAAGAAGGGTATACTGCGATTTGGAAAGAAGGGGAAACTTTCTCGTCATTTTCTTGGTCCGTTTTCTATTCTCGAGAAAGTTAATGAGGTGGCTTATCAATTGGCCTTACCACATCAACTTTCTAGTGTTCATTCGGTGTTTCATATTTCTATGCTCTGGAAATATATCTAAGATCCCTCTTATGCCATCAATTTTTATGATTTATAAGTCGAGGAAGATGTTTCGTTTGAAGTTTATCCTATTAAGATCTTGGATACAAAGGAACAGATGCTGAGGTGACGTTCTATTTGGCTAGTGAAAGTTCTTTGGAAGAGTGGCTCTACGGAGGACATTACATTGGAACAGGAAGCTGATATGTGAACAAAGTACCCATAACTCTTTGAGAATTCAGGCACTTCCTTATTTTCATGGTGTGTGAATTTTAGGGACGAAATTTCCTAATATGGGAAGGATGTAATGTCCTAGAAATTCCGAATAATTTTTTTGTTTTATTATATTAATGTTATATACATTAGGAACTACTATTGCATATTTGTGGATATGAAATTATATCATTTAGGATAATGACGTATGATAAGACTTGGTTTCGGGGGTGCAAAATGATGTGTAGTGACGTTGTGTATCGGCGTTTGTCGATAGTCATATTTTGTCGCGTAAAAAGAGTTTTGAGTACTTAAATGCTATTCTAAAAATTGATAAACACGTCTATTAGGGTCTATAAGGGATTATGAATATTTTTGGAAGTTTTCAGCCCATGGTGTGCACCCTCAAAATTCCAGAAGCTTCGATCGATCTAAGTAACTGATAGATTGGTCCAAATTTGCAGACTAATCTATCCAAATGCAGTTGGATCAATCCATCTGGTCAATATTGAACTTAAAGTTGTTGACTCTAATTTTTCCTATTCACCTCGTTCTTCATAACCATAAAATAGAGAGAGAGAGATGGGGGGTTTTCTTCCAACTTTGAGAGTTCTATTCATCTAGTTAGAGTATACAGATAAAAATTTGATATTCGGATTCCTTAAAGTGAGGCCTACAATTTGAGGCAAGTCTCATCTCTCGTCTTTCTCATATGATATTTCTTAGTTTTCGTACCATGATTGCACATTGAAATAGTTTGTGATTCTTGTTCCTTACTATATTAGGATTGTTTTCTTAGCTAGGTTCTAACCAATCCGAGTAGTGTAGATAGATTGAATAAGAGGGCTAATTTGGGGTAGAATTGGGGGTTTTCTCGGGAAGTTTTCGGGACCATTTACTAAGCTATTGAGGTACGACAAATTCATAGTACTACTATGAATATATGGGTTTATGTTATGTGATTATGTATATTGCTTTATGAAATTATGGTTTGGAATTGTGGTTTGGATTTATGAGTTTGAAATGAGAAATATGAGTTGTTATTGAGGTTTAATACTTTAAATGGAAGAATTTCATTTACGAAAAATCATATGAGCATTTGTCGAATTTTAAAGAAAAAGGACTATATTAGAGCATTGGTCATACTTCATTTCATTTATTGTATGATATTGGAATTATTATGTTATCATGTACATATTGTTATCATTTGAGCTTTTCATACATACATGATTATTAAGTACGAGACATCGCTTTTGGATGGAAAAATATGGATTTTCAAATAGAAAATACATGAGCATTTCGAGAGTCCATTGGAGTCTCTTTTATTTCTTGTTGGGGTTAGGCCAAATTTACCAAACTAAAAAAAAGATTATAAGCAATCTAATAACTCCAAGTTGGGCCTATAAATCGAGGTACTTGTGCCGCTCATGCTGTTTTATATGATATATAGGGCGTGGGTAGTCCTGGCGAGGAGCTGAATTAAAGATACTAGTCCCACTTTTGTCGAGTCTTGCTGGTTTTGCATGAAAATTTTATTTGGATTCAGAATGAGCAAATAAGTTGGAAAATGGGAAATTTGAATAAAAGCTCGGAAAAATCATTTGATTACTAGAAATGAGGAATATGAGAAATGAGAAATATGGAATATAAGAAATGTAAAAATTATGAGTATGTGGAAAAACATGGATTTTGGGAAATATGTTTGGTTTGGAAAATGGTGTTTGGACATTGTTCAAATGGCATATCGCATAACACTGTATATGCATACATATCATGGAGCATTCAAACTCATATTTAGAGTTTTACTAGAAATTTGATCATATTATTTTTATTTATTTCTTGTACTATGTAATTATAATGTACAGGAGTTGAGGGGCAATAGCACACAGGCTTAGAATATCGGAGACGTGATAGTGCTTTTGTTATATTTTGTAAAGACCACTGCTAGGGTATGTTGTATTTGTATTCGGATCTCATCTATGTATAACTTTCATTTATGTTGGGTACGAGCACTTAGCTTGATTCGCGTATGCACACGCTTGGTTATTTTATTGCTATAGTTGTATATATTAGCCTGTAGATTACTGAACTATGGCACTTGATGTACATGTAATCAAGCTTTGTTTACGATTATGGATGTATGTTGGCAAGGATGACATAGACATATTTTGATTTCTTTTTATTATTATCTTTACAATTCGTTATTATTCTATTCATTTCTTTCTTTTTCTATTCTTTAATAGCTCGGAACCCCTGGTTCATGGCTAGAATTCGGGGTGGGACATATTCTTAAGTCTTAAAATTGATGCATCCACTTTTAGGGCTTTCAAAAATACACACACACACACACACACACGCATATACTTATATATATATATATATATATATATATATCCTATAAATTTTCTTGTTATAAAGTCTACATATACTATCCCAGTAAGTAGACTATGATCCGAAATCCTTACAACAATGCCCGAAGGTCCCGAATATTACCAATGCTCTTATCCAAAATATATGTATATATATATATATATACATATATGTTTCATAGAAAATATTATACTGATATCCATCATTTTATTTCCTGAAAATAACTCAGTATTTATGAAAGCAACACTTATTTCATAAATAATATTTAATAGTAACACTATGTCACATAAGTCAATATATAAATATAGAGACTCTTATTTATATTAGATTCATGAATTTGCCCATACCTTATAAGTATGCCTTTCGAAACCCACCTAAAGCAAACAAGAATCCCCCGAATGATCATCCAACTTGAACTTAAAAAGCCTACTTTGGACCCCCCCAAAAAGAAAAAAAAAAATCGATCAATGAAGCCTTGAATTTGATTCAAATCTAAGTACAAGAAAGTAGTTTGATGGCTAATCATACTAAGAATTGGTTCCCGAAAGTTTTTAACCAATCGAGCAAACAAATAATATATATATATATATATACATACATACATATATACATACATATATAGACTAGTCCACACCCATTTTGGACGGGTCCAAGATGTTAAAATAATTCTCAGAGAATCCATGGACCGGTTTACAAAACCCCCGGACTGGTCTAAGTTTTGGTCTAGTCTTCATTGCCTCAAAACTCAATTTTTATGCTAGAAACCCCCAAAATAGTCAATGCATTTCATAAAACTCAAGGTTATAAATAAGAACATGACCGACTTGTACCTCAAAATCTAAAAATGACGCGTGAAAGTCTTCCAAGAAAAAGCAATAATTCCGTACTTGCTTGAGCCCTTGATTTGATCTATCAATGGTTATCGGATCAAAATGAGGCACAAGACAAAATGATCCTTAAAATATACAAAAAAAGTTCAAAAACTTTATTTCGATGTACCACAACGGCACAAAAATTGAGACAACAAAAATGATTGATATAAGAGATGAGACTTATCTAGAATTAAAGGTCTCACATCAAAGATCACTAATATCAACTTTATTTTGATAAATGATCAATGAAATAAAGGTGTAAAGGTTTAAAAAAAAATTTCTTCTTCTCCTCTCTCTCTCTCACACACTTTCCCCTGGTCAAGAAATGATGAAGGTGACATGACTTACTTAGCACACAATACACATGTTTACCAGTACAGTATGATGCCACGAAATAATTATATGTATATGAAATAAATAATATTATTAAATATTTAACAATATTATTTATTAAGCGAATGTTTTTCTGAAATTTTCTGTGAATTTTTTCGACGTTAGAAATTTGCGCTAGGAAGAACCTAGCAAGTATACAAAGGTTAATGAATTTTTACTAATAAGATATCAAATTTATTGATCTCAGGGACTCCTACTAAGTTATGAAAACTAAGATTAAATTATTTTTACCAGTTTCAATTCAAGTAATTATTTGTCTAAATTATCATTACTCCTAAAACAAGGGTTTCTCATTTTCGAGAGCAGATAATAAGAAATAAAACAATAAAAAGTAAAGATCTTAAAAAATTAATTTAAAATCTCACCCCGTTTCGGTGAATTCAATAGTAGCTTTCTCCCCTAACTCATATTAATCAAATACCCGTGTAAAGCTAGATATTAATTCACTAGTGTGTTAATTCTAATTTATTTAAACTTAGAGTGTTATCGAGTAATTGCAAATCACCATAACAACCTCTAAGTAATTCCTAGGCCGACTAACTAGGTTAATAACTCTAGAAATAATACTAATAAGTTCCGGTCCAGAATATGACAATATTATTTAATTAATATTTATTAGAAAATTGACTAACTACCTGACTCACATTGGGGCATGGCATAATTAAATAAAATAATAAGAACAACAATAATTAAAAAAAACATGAATTGAAATAAATTTACAGTCTTTTATTAAGAGAAGAAAATAAAGGAAAAGGCTAATCCATAGGAGGTGTTAAAAGTCTTCTAGGGAGAGAGTCTATCCTAAACCGGAGAAGAACAATAAATTAGAATGAATGTAGAATGATGAGATTAGGATTAGAAAACCCTTTTTATTCTTTATACTAATTAACATTACGAAAATACATTTAATGAGATATTTCCTAACTAAATTCGGAATTAAATAATAATAGAAAAATTAAGTGTTGCACTCTTATTCTCGCGGTTGACTAGTTAACAATACTGCACTATTTCACGAGAAAATTCATAACTCGCTACAGGCAACTCAAAATTGAGCTTTATTTGAACCGTTGAAAAGATAATTTAACGAACTTTTCAACTATACCCAATTTGATACCAAAATTTACTCCAGAACATCCCAGAAATTCAGTAAAATTCAGGTCTTTAGTTCATGAATATATTTTAACGAATGGGTAATCAAATCGTTCACTTAAAACTTCGTAAAATTTGTTTCTTGACACTTCATAGCTCAAACCATTGTCCAAACATAATATTCGATATCATATTCCACTAGAATTTACTTGTTGGCCTTGGATCATCATATTTAGCATCACAATCTGCAATTAATATAAAAACACGTAATATTGGAATATAACAAGTTTTAAATGTGAAATCGTAATAGAATGACCTAAAAACTCATTTATATGCAATTAATTTACACACTTTTATGGCCCAATCAATTTTTAATCTCTATTTTCTAATTCAACCTTCTTTTACTTGCATATTATTATAACTATTATGACCACTTTTATCACTCATCTCATGATCAACATTTGGTTCGCTCGGGCTTCATCCACTAATTGAGTTGTACTACCTTTTTCATTTATCACAAATTTATCAATAGCTATGTTTTGAGACAAGATTAATTTTTCAATTCTTTTTCTTGTTTTCAATTTTTCCTATCCATTTGGATACTTGCTAAAAGATATTTTAATGCTAAATATTAAGCTTTTTAAAGTAAAAATAATACTATATAATACAACCAACCATTTTATCTATAATAAACTAAACACTGCATATTATATATAAAAAAAAGAAAAGAAAAGAAGATAGATTCGAAAGATAGAACCTGATTAATAGGATTTGTTGATAGAGCCACAAAGAAGAAATTGGTATATTATTTTAATTTTATTTGATGGAGCAATAATGATGAATTAGATGAGTTTTAATGGACACTTGCGACTTGAGAGAATAAGAGGGAAGAATTTTTTTCTCACAGTATAGTAGAATATGCTATGTGGGAGAGATGAAACAATAATTTAATTTTAAAATTAAATTGTGAATTGTGATTACCCAAAAAAGATAGAGTTGGTTAAGAATTAGATTACACAAAATTAAAAATATTTATTCTAAAGATTTGATTCTAAAATTAATTAATAAACAAATTCTAAAAAATGGACCTTTTATCAATATTTTTTTATATGATAATAATTAAATAATAGGTCAAAATTTTGGCCTTTTATTAAGAAATATTATTTTTATTCTGAAAAAATATATATATATTAAAAAATTTTAAAAATTTTGGGGCCCTTATTTTTGGGTGCCTAAGGCTAGTTGCCTTGTAAATGATCTACTTATGGTAGCCGTTGAGGATAGGAATTTGCCGTGAGTGATTGGGTTTTTCTACTTTTGTAGCATGTCGTCAGCTAAAGGCGTTCTTAGGCAGGTTCTTGATAAACAAAAGGTCAATCGGTATTATGTATCCTTTCAACTGTTTGCACTTGTAGATCAGGTACTATGCACAATTGTTATTATGGTGCCGCAAACTGGCTTTTGTCCATCCCATTTTTTTGGTCACTTTTCAAATGCAAATTGCGAGACTACTTATGATGGAGATTTAAGGGTGGAGCCACTCAAGATGGTGGGTTAATTGTGTCACATATGGGTCAATACCTCCTTTAATTTCCAATCTTGCTATTTGCTTTTAATTATTTGTTTATTCCATAGGTAGTAGTAGTTTCATGGGTATAATTTCTTATGTTCACAACCTCGTTTGGAGGCAAACACAACTATGTTTATTAATTTTCTTAATTAATCAATAAAGAACTACCTCGAATAGATTTTATCCTCTTGCACAAAGCTATAATTGGTCCCTGACTTTGATGGTGGTTGGAAAGAGCACGGAGCCTGATAGAGTTTACGTACAATAACAGTAATCATTTGAGCATTGAGATGGCTCCGTTCGAAGTTTTGTATGGGCATCCGTATCGTTCTCCAGTTTGTTGGGTAGAGGTGGGTGATAGTTAGCAGCTTGGTCCTGATTTGATGTGATAAACTGTCGTGAATAAGTGATTGATTAGACAACATTTGGAAATGGTACGAAATTATTTTCAAAGTTAAACGGACGTGAAGAGTTGTCCTTTATTGTTTGAAGTGGGCGAACATGTATTTTTTAAAGTATCTCCGAAAAAGGAAGTCATGCGGTTTGGTAAGAAAGGAAAACTATCGCTAAGATATATCGATCCTTTCTTAATTCTCAAGGCGGTTGGCGAAGTAGCGTATCAACTTGCGTTGCTGCCACAATTATCGAGTGCACATCCTGTGTTCCACATATCGATATTGTAGAAGTACATTCGAGACCTATTACATGTGATTAACTTCAACGACTTGCACGTGGAAGAGGATGTATCGTAGAGGTAAAACCAATTCAGATATTGGACATGAAAGATTAAGTGTTGAGGTGTAGATCGATTCACCTAGTGAATGTGTTGTGGAAGAGTGGATCGTCGAAAGAGATGGCGTGGGAGTGTGAAGTGAATATGCGGATGAAGTTTCGGGAGTTTTTCGTTGATTCCGGTGCGTGTTTTGTTTCTATGTAGTATATGCGAATTTCGAAGACGAAATTTTCCAACATAGGAACGATATAATATCCTGAAAATTATGAGATAATTTTTGGCTTTTATGTGTAGATATTATTGTAGACCCAAATTTTAAATCTTTTAGAGTTTTATAAAAATATATAAGTGTCACAAAATCCCACTGCTTATGCAGTATTTATTATTTGATTGTAGGTTCTTATTTTAGGTTTTTATAAAAAATCGTTAACTACATTTGATAACCTCTAATTAATAAA
>MKEJ01085687.1:0-13217 GCA_001753735.1 Embelia ribes | reverse complement strand
CATATAAAATTATATATTCTCTCTAATGTCACATCATTTCATTATTATTATAGTTTAAAAGTTAATACATTTACTTTCCACTCACTCAACTATTATTAAAAATATATATATATATAATAAAAATAATTAAATAATATTTATAAATTAAATTAAAGTTAAAATTATAAATGTAAAGTCAAGAAATAATAATATTTTTTATTAGTCTATAATTAAAAAATTAATGTTTCGCAATCAAATGTATCGGTATGTGTGAAATTTTAAATAGGGAAGGCAAAAGAAAAATTTTATAGTAGAGAATGTGCGATGATCTAATATAGAAGATAAGAAATACAAATTTTATAAAATAGAAATATAGTTCATTTTTTCTGTATTTTAGTGTATCTGTTAGCAAAATCTAATTCTCTAAGACTAAATTTATAGTTATAACATGTATTTCATAGGATATGCTTATTTGTACAACAATGACTAAACTCTGGAATTATTAATCCATCCTACCCTGGGGAACAAATTACTCCTGAATTATTGGTACTCCATGACTTCTTTGACGAAACAAACAGGGGCTGAGTAGTCATGTGAAACCAACGCCTCTTAAACCCAAGCACAGGCCAGGGTATAAAAACGAAAAAAAACATAATGTTGGCTTGTGTACAAGAGAGCTTAGGAAGCACATTTTACAAGATTGAACTTCACCTATCATCTTGAACGTATTGGGGGTTTCGGTAGCACTGATTCAATACAACTGCTGTCATAATCTCTCACATTGAACTCAGCCCTGGTTAGAGTATCCAGAGTAGCTAGAGTAGAGCACTAATTTAATGGGTTGAATAATCATTCTTGAAATGGATGAGATGTGTATCAAATTTAGAGTTTCTAAATTGTTGCATAGAATCTTCAAACTATGACAGCAGAGTAAATGTATTTTTTGTCATGCAAAATAGGTATGAAATTAAAACCCAGCAATATAAGAAGAGGATGGTGCGCACCATATACAAGGAAGGGAAATTGTAGGCACATTTCTATGGTCAAATTACCAAATCTATTGTCAGCTTCTTGTGCTTGACTGAGCTTGCTTCCCTTTAGTTTCTGACTAATGTTGGTGCAGCCAACGCATTAGAAATTAATTAAAGAAACTAGATAAAAATTTCTAATTTGTTTATCTACTGGGCAATTGTTTCACGGTTCGGACCTCAGCTTCAATGTAACGTGCTTTTAATTTACACATGTTTTATGAAAGTGTTATTTTGAATGGATTGAGTTCCACTTGAAAAGTTACTATTCAGGTACCATGAGAATGATACAAGCTGTGGTACCATGAGATTGATACCATGAGATTTTTATTGCCTTCTGGGGCAATTGTTTCACAGTTCGGATCTCATGTACTTGCTATATTTTTATTGCCTTCTGTTAAGGTACCATGAGATTGATACAAGCTGTGGTTCCACATATGGCGTCTAGGAAGAAAGGCAAGATTGTAAATGTTGGAAGTGCTAGTGTTTTGGCCCCTACACCGTGGGGAGGTGCTTATACTGCATCTAAAGCTGCCCTGCACGCGCTATCTGATTCTCTAAGGTTTGTGAAAATTTTGGCACTCTGTCAGGCATAAACATTTCTCATCTGTTTTTATATGACATAGACCTTTCAAGAAAAAAGAAGAAAACTTAATGGCATATGAGTCCCAGAAATTGTTTGTTTGATAACTAATCTCCTTCATTGTGGAAGAGTGAAAATTTAGTTCACTCAAGGCTGTCTAAGGTGTTATACTTGTCAAAAGCACATGTAGCTCTGGGTTTAGGATAGGGATGTCAATTGGTTCAATTCAAACCAAACTAAATCAATAATTAAGTGATCCAATCCAAAATATATTTCAATCCAAACCAAATCAAACCCAAAATATTTTCAACCCAATCAAACCATTTCTCTTTTTAATACAAAACAAGTTTCTTTTGTAATTTGTTTTTGTATATATGTGATTTCTTTGTAGATTTAAATATGCAATAATATAAATAAAAGTACATATGAATTATATATTTTAAAATTAAAAAATGCATTTAATTTTTTATTATTATTAAATTTTAAATCGTTAAATAAGTTCATCGCAAAATTGAAAATCACATTTAGTTAAATAAAAAAAATACTTTTAAGTTTGTGTTAATAGAATTCTATAACTGATTGCATGCCTCGTAAGCTAACAGCCGAGATCTCTTTAATTCCTTGCAATAATAAAGATGATAGCAGAGTTAATTAACACCAGGTTATTAGAAGTAATTTGCTAACTGTTAAATCATTAAATAGGTTTATCGCAAAGGAGTTGATTGGTCTTTGTCAAACACGATTTGATAGAGAGAGAAGTTTGAGACATGGTTTGACACTTGACAGAGAAAATGGTTAGAGAGACGATTTGAGAGATTGTATAAAATTATGGATTGGATTCAATCCAAACCAAACATCAAACCGATTCAAACCAAACCAAAATCCAATTGTTAGATTTAGGATTAGATCTAAATCCAACCCGAATTTAATTCTAAACCAATCCAAATATATTTGATTTGGATTTATTTTGGATTAAAACTACCAAACCAATCCAATTGACATCTCTGTATATGAAGAGAGAGATAAAGATTACTTCAGTATTACTCTATTGGGTATCAACTTTTAATCCTCGTCATGACCATTGAATTTAAGTAATGGATCAAACCTATATAGGTTGCCCTTTTGTTCCAATTAACAATGACTCACTTCATCGATTACTTGTATTGAACTTTGTTTAATGTTCCATAATTGACCCATATTACTTTTATCACAACATAAAGTTTTAGGCTTTTTCTCTCCAAAGTGGTTGATCAGTTGATATCTAGTGAGTTATAGGTGAAAAAAAAAAAACATGGCTAAGAACAATTTAATATTGCCTTTGATTGGATTGGAGTTGGGAAAATGAGGAATGTTTACGATAAAATACGGAAAATTTTCCATTCACAGTTGTATATCTTGCAAATCGCTAGCGTGGACTGTCAATTGTCGGATTAATACATGCAACACAATTACCCCATAACTACGGTAGACATGAGTTACTGTATTATTAGAATAACTCAATCCACAAATTTAAGCATTGCTACTTTACAATTATTATTGGTAGACGATGGAGCATATGTTATTAATTTTGTTAAAATACATTGAGATACTCAAGTTTATTTAATAAAACTAAGTTCTTGCTCCATTTTTTATTTTTTATTTTTTATAAAATAGCTATTCTTTGGCAATTTTATTCATAGTGATACGTGGTGGTCCCAATTAAGTTATCCGAATAAATGAATTATCTTTCCGACTCCCTCATTCTAGCTTTATGCGGTTTAATCAAATTCCACTTTTCCCAATCCTCTCTCTCTCTCTCTCTCTCTCTCTCTATCTCTATCTCTTAGGGTTTTAATCCAATCTCATCCCACACCCAATTGACCATTTTTGATGGGATAAATCCTCAGATCCAATCTCATCCCTCTCTCTCAATCTCTCTGATCGTTTCACGCCGTGGCCTTGATTAGCCTTTTGACGGCATCGGAAAATGCCTCCGGTGCTCACAGTTGAATTTCTAACCCGCGCCCAAATCCCGTCTCTCGTACCCCTGTATGGAAATTCATGCTCTAAACGTTTGAAAAATCTCGAGAAAGGCGATCGCCGCGGTAATCTTAGTTAACCCTTGTTTAATTTCAGTTTAATTCGTCGAATTTTGTTGCTTGTTATTTGTCGTAGGATTTATCTCGTAAGTGGTGGAGAATCGGATCTTTTGAGATTTTGTTGTTGGGTTTCAAAGCTTGGAGGTCCTTTTCTTCTGGGTACAGACAGGTATATTGAATTATTCCCTTGCATACATACATACATACATACACATACACACACACATATATATATATTTATGATTTATGCTATGTTTGGTAGATGGAATTTTTCATTAGAAAATTCTTTGTTTTTTAAGTAGTAAAGATTGTAAAAAAGAAAAAAAAAAAAAGTCAACCTTTTTGCGAGGAGATTGTTTTGATATATGGAAAGTTAAGTGATTGTATAAACTATTTTGTGACTTGTGCTATGTTTGGTGATGGATTTGTCATTAGAAAATTATTTTATTTTAAGAAGTAAAAATTGTTTAAAAGAAAGGGAATCCTTTGCGAGGAGATTGCTTTGGTATATGGAAATGTGATGAAAAGAATCATTGACATACAGAAGAAGTGTTTTTGATTTCCGTTACTAGAGATTTGCGGGAAGAAGGCAAATTGTGTATTGATAATGGCATATGCTTGTATGAATTAGAAGATGATTCTCTTTTTTAGGAAACTGTTTCTATGAGGTCGAACGCTAGCTTTGCGGTTTTATTTAACGGCAGTATTATAAATTTGTCACTCAAAAGGGCAACATCTAGATTTTTTATTTTTTATTTTTTGTTTTTGAAGTACTGTTGAAAGTATTTCAATGTACTTAGGTTTGTACTTTGTATATATATTGTAGTATTAGACTCTTAACCAGAGTTAAATACTGTAGCAAGTAGAATTGAAAAAAAGACAGGTCTAGGATTGCAACCCCTACAGATTTGAGTGCATTAAATGAAACTCAGAAGTGATTGTAACCGCCCTCGTAGGGAAAAAAAAGAACATATAAATTAGGCTTTCTGTGGGTTGTGGTTTATATGTTGCTAGCATGCTATATGGGTTAGTCGAGATATTCCATTTTTTACATTCTATTGGTACAGAAATGGTAATAAATATGATCTAATATATATTTGTCTTTCTGTGGGTTGTGGGTTGTGTGTTCTGAGCATGCTATATGGCAGCATCTCTTTATATAGCCTTGTCACAGCATACTTTACTTTGTCTTTGCAGTGTTTCCTGAGCTTTTGGTGTTTGTAATGGAGACTGATTCTGCTTGTGCTGCATCGATTTATGAAAAATTCCACACATCTGATCACTTGAAGACGCTGTGTATGAATTCATTGCAATGTACTTGCGATGCCCGAAAACATTCATCCCTTGATGAAATTGAGCTCTTTCTGAGTGAATCTCTACACATTGGGGACGGACCAAAGATGTCTCCGGATGCCGTTCTGCATCAACCTATTGATAACTTCAAGGTACATAATGATGCTGATTGCAAAGATCTTGTTGAAATCAACTCCAGGGTATCTGTTCAGAAGGAGTTTTCCAAGAGTGCTTCATTCCCATGCGCGGATGAGATACCCTTATCTGCTATTTCTACTGATGGGGAAGGTGGAAAAGGTGTTACTGATACTGCTGCAGAGATAAAGCCAGCTGGCTTCGAGTCTAGTAAGACTGCATACACCCGGTCCATATCCTTTCCTGTAAGTTTGCTTGTATACATGTCCTTGATTTGATATATTTTTAACTTATTTTGCTCTTACACTATTCTATGGGTGGTGTTTTTGCCAGTTTCTGGGTAGTTCTTATCCCGACGTCGAATCGGAAGCATATTTTTGCGAATTGTGCTTATTAATTTTGGTTATCTCCATCAGTTTGTGTTTTAATTTCTCACTAGAGTACGGTATTAATATTGGAGGTTGTCATGTAGCAGGTTATCTTAGTGAATTTTGCATAATCAATTGTACTTCATTATGCTAGATCATTGCTAAGGTCTCTTTGTGAAATCTGTAATTTGTTTTGGTTTGGCGACATGTTTCTTTAGAACAGAGCTCTTTTTTACAAGTCTTTTAACTGCTGGTTTGTAAGCGCCGCTGTTCATTCTGGCGATGAAATTATGTGATTGAAAGTTTTGTTGGTACCAAGATTTTGGGTTAAGTTGCTCCTTTATAAGCTTTAGAATCAGTTCCTATACACCATCGGTGTAGAGAATTCTACACACCACTGGACTTGAAAAATTGACCTGTATCCTTTTATGCATATGGGTACCACCATATGAGCGTGTCATTTATCCAAGTCCGCTAGTGGAAAAACATCCTTGCATCGTCGGTGGATGAAAGATTAAATTCTAATCCCTAAGGAGTTATTAATCTTATTGACCTTTTTCTGAACATTATGACCATCTGATTGTTCCTTCTTCTACATGTGTATTTCGTAGTCTCCCTCGAAGCTTGTTTCTGCTATGAAGGGTACCCGTGAGAAACTGGGAAAACCTCGAGATACGCTGAATGTTACATGGGCACCTGATGTGTATGATCCCCCACCATCGGCATCTTCAACGGCTGTAATAAGTAACAAACCACGGCGAAAAGCTGATAGAAAGAAGAGTATTGATAGCAAAAAGAATGGAAAAAACAAGCAGAAGAAGAAGTCTTCTAAAGGAAGTAGTAGCAAGGACAAGAAGCCGGTACTGAAATATTACAAGGGTACTAATGCCTTTTACCAATCATTCGAGGGTAGCAAGTTGATGGTTGAGGGTTTTGACTGCGGGAGTACTTACCTCAAGACATCTGTTACAAATCTGCACTTCTCTTTGGCCGAGGCTACTTAAGAAGCATATTTGACTGACTAGTCATCTCGCTTTCCTTAACTGTGTCGATAAATAAAATTTGGGTTTTGAAGGTCTTGTTTGTCCAAGTCGAGGAACTCAGTAAAAAGATGAGAACTTTTTTTTTGGCAGTGTTTTTGTTGTTAAAATTCTGCATCGTGACTAATCTTGGGATTGTGTGTATTCAGCTTTTTACGGTTCTTGTTTCTTTGTTAAACTCTCTTAAAAAACGTGTTTTGTAAGCTTTTATGTCGTGTTTTGTAAGGATTTTTCGTGGGAAAATATGACAGAAGAGAGAATATTGTTCTTGAATCCCTGACCTTTTGGGAATAGATTTTCCTTTCTGTTGCATTTTGAAATCCAGGTGCTTTCTGATTGCCCATGACTGTCCGAGCCATGATTGCAGTGAGGCCGCTTGACTCTTCAAAGCATCCCAGCAGCTTTACCTAATGCTCTCCTATCTCTATGGTAGGGAGTATTGCTTGGGAACAAAGCTAGAACGCTACCGACAGCTAGGAGTAACAATTGGTAAGGTACCCGCAAACTTTTATCATACTATGACATTGTCAATTTAGTAAATTCATTAACCAAAACCATCCCAGATTCATTTAAATTGTTTGGTTATTTACAAATAAGATTTTGTTTTGAGATCCCATTTCTGAACTATTTACTATTCACTTTTAACCAGATTTCATTTATGGCTCCAACATCTACGATATTCGTTTGCGAGTTGTTTACCTAAAGCCTTTTTTAGTACCTTTATATAAAACTAAACAATGATAGTGATGGTATCATCTGGATGAAAATGAATAACAAATAGATGCATATGGCAACCAAATCAATAATAAAACATAATTCACTAAATAAATATGGATATTAATTCAAAGTTAAACATTAAATGCATATGATGGGGCTTTGTTATAATTTAATTAAAACGGAAGCATAAACCACTGGATCATAACAAAATTATTAACAGTATTTTTTTAATCTAAAAACAGTTAAGTAATTTTTTTTACATTTTTCCTATAAAATAATTCTTGTATAGGTTTGGATAGATCCGGTAATCACAAAACAAAACACTCAATTTCCATTCCTATACGTGACAGTACCTCTATACGCTGTTCCAATCCCCCTAAAATTTACATATTTTTAATGTTTGCCCCAATTCCTGCAAAATCACTGTTCACATCCTTCCCTATTCATAATCATTCTAAAATTTAAAAAAAAGAAAAAGAGAGAAATTTAACCTTGACTTAAAAGGCCATCTTGGGGTTGTTTTTAAGCTACTACTGCTGTTTTTTTTTTCTTGAAAATTTTAATAGATAGTATTTGATAAAATATCAAAACACTTGCTTTTAGAATCATCTGCTGTTTTTTCAAGAATGCTTTTGGAAGCAATTTAAGGATTGCTTTAAAAAATGGTTTTGTTTTTCTTATTATCAATTACTAAAATAATCTCAATTATATTTTTCCCATTTTTAATACATACCTACTTTTAACTTTTCACAATTAAAAATATCAATTTATCAAATATCACACCGTACTTATCAAAGTAACTTTCAAATATTTTTTTACAAAATATTAAAATTATATTTACTTTCAAAATCAATTTTTAAAAATTAATTTGAAATGCAAATTTTGATAAGCATGAACTTTCCACGTTGTCGTCGTGTTACATGTGTGTTCTCGCAAAGATTCTTTGTCATAAATAATATCTTAGTGGGGGGAATTATAAAAATATGAAATACAATACTTTAATAATCTCTCTACTTTATTATATGGAGATACTGGTGTAGGTGTTTCCTAACCAAGGTTCCCACGACCCATTCAAAGGAGATTGGTACAACTTACAAATTATAAGTGTGTATGAATAAAATTATGCTTTATATACATGCAGGTTCTCATGTCTCGTACGAAAATTTTGTATACTAACTTTGATTTGTATAGAATTGGTCCGTTGCTTTGACCCGATTCACACGATTTTCTGAAAAGCTCGTCCATCCGAACACATTGAACTGGAATATATACTATGAAAATGAGAGTACCGGTGCATATCAAGAACTCTAACCGAGTCGACTACTCAATAATCATCAGTTTCCGAGGACAAGACATAATTATAAAAGAGTGCAATAATATTTGTCTCGGATAGATGCAAGTTCTACAGATTTGCTTCCAACAGTTAAGTAAAAGTGAAAGAGAAATAGCCGCAACCATACTACTAAAGGATTGGTGGTTTATGTCGTGTATTCTGCGTTTATTTTGACATAGTCGTAACTCAAATCACACCCCCATGCTACCCCAGTTCCTGGCCCGTCACCTGTTATAATTGGGGAAGAAATGCAAAAATGAGAAGGCGAATGATGCATTTATTATATCCAATGAATCGGAAGGCTTCAAAAGATTAGACGCAAAACTCGAAGTAAAAATACTACTAGTGCTTATGTTAAAAAGCCGTACCAATAGATATTTGAATTTCAACTGTCCCATGAGTCTCACCAGCCTTTTTAAGATATGAAATAGCTCTTGCCCTGCAAAAGTTTGAAGAGCTCAATACACTTGATTACTCCTTTACGGCAAAGGAATGTGGCAATGTTCAATGAGAGAGCTCGAGAGAGCAATAAACGATGATTATTTACTATTGATTTCCCTTGGATAAAATTTTAAATGCATTCGTGGGAGAGATGGTAGAGGATTTGCGGGCAATGGCAGAGAAAGAGGAATGGAAATTTAATATCATAGGCGTAAGCGTGCTTCATTTATTAGCATTCTAATTCTGAGACTAGAGAAATGTTGGAAATATATACAACATTTGAACATGCTAAGAATGTTTTAGTTTGTAATCCTGAGAATAATCTACAAAACTGATTCCGTATGATCTGGAAAAGGTTTATACTTAAAATCGGAACTGCGTAAAAAGAAAGGCATTTGTGAAGATTTCATAGATTCCAGTCCCGAGACTACAAAATGAGAAGGAGACGCAACTCAAAAATGTTAAGAACGACCAATTAGAACCCTGATCCCTAGTCAAGATATTCAATTTCAGAGGATTTCAACAAAAGATTATTTTCAGTCCCTGAGTAGTATACATAGTAATCGCTTTTCTCTCATGAATCAGCAAGGGAAATTCAGAATCCACAGACAGAGAGAGAGAGATGTACCTGTCGTACGGGAGGGGCTGCCCTCCCTCCATTAGAAGAAAATCTCCAAGAGCAATTCGGAGCTTTTTATAGTCATAATTAATACCAGCAGAGCCAGCTGCACACGCAATGCGCCCCCAGTTCGGATCTCTTCCATATACAGCAGCCTACGAACAATAAAAAAATAGATAAAAATTCAGATTTAGAAGCATAGAAAAGCTAAATCATGATTAAAAGAAAGTTTAATTGAGATGACTTGCCTTGATAAGAGAAGAAGATGCCACTTTCCGTGCAATTTTTGCTGCTTCAGCCTCACTACTTGCTCCACTCACCGTAACCTGATTAACATGCACATTTTTAAAATAAAGAAATTCGTAAAAATAGATCTACTTAAGCTGGGTTTCCCCAACTTAAAGTTCTACCTTTTCAAGGACAGTTTAAAGCTAAGCATCTGAACACAAAAAAAGTGCTTGATGGGTAAGAAAAAGATGCATCTTTTGCTTAACTTTGTTGTAACTTGTTCATAACTATATTTAGAATTTCTTAATCACTGCAAGATAAGCGTCCGTTCTAACAATAAAAGAAGGAAAACAGAAAAAGGAATACATACGAAAACAATATTCAGATCCTAAGACAAACCTCAATCATGCATGTTGCTCCCTCTCCATCCCAAGCTATTGATTTTGCAAGTCCCTGCATTACCTGAAGGAATATAACAATTTATTACTTGAATCAATAATCCAAGGAGACCACGCCACAACAACTTTGGCCCCTTTCATAAAGATGGGATCTAGAACATAAAGGAAAGACGAATTTTATTCAGGCTATCAGAAGAGGTCCCCATCATTTGTATGCATAGGGTCCCAATGTATTGTTTATGGTCCCAAAATCAGCAAAAACGAGGACAGAATAAATTCTGAAGATATTCTAAGAAGAAAGCATGAAGCCAGAAGTTTATAAACACATGATCGTCATCTTATGTGGAGAGGCATGCACCTGCGCATTATACAGGAAAATAGAAGTTAAAAAGGGGGCAGATGCACCTACCGCGTCAAGGCACATTTGCAACTGTACAGCTTCAGGGCTATTCAAAGAAGAAATCTTGTACGCGCCAGATAAGCCACTAGCTAATGCAATGACTGAATCGTTTGTACTGGTATCCCCATCAACCTGCAGACAAGTCTCAACCGTGAAGACGAAAATATATAATTGCACTGTTGAAGATTAATAACTTCAATATGAGTATTAAAAAGAATATCACTGGTAAATAGATCCATTACTAATTACTTACAGTAACTTGATTAAAGCTTCGATCCACAGCAGCCAAAACCATCGCTCTCCAAACATCACTTGTAATCACTGCATCAGTGGTTATTACCTGGAAGATTAACAAATCACAAAATGTAAAGGAAACACGAATAAGATTATAGCCAAGAAGAGTGGTTAATAGAAAGAAACATACGCCAAGCATTGTCGCCATATTAGGATGGATCATCCCAGAACCCTTTGCCATTCCACCAATTCTTATCCGGGTCCCACCTACCTAGGAAATGAAAAAGATAAATAATAGTAAGTAAAAAAAGTTAGAAATTATAAAAACATTAGCATATGAGCAAATTAGTACACTTAGTGATTGTAGAGGTATTTTACATGTTTCCAGTAAAGGTTATCAAGGTGTAAAGATCAATTAATTGTTCGATTGTATCGATTGTCGTACCAGTTGTTTAGGGTATGAGGTACACTGTCTCTACATACCTCAGACTCAACAGCAACACTCTTACTCACGAGATCAGTGGTGGTGATTGCCACAGCTGCTGAATCTGCTCTGCAAATCCACTACTTAAGACTTGATAATGTTTTGAAAGATGAAATGCGCAAGGCAAGGAAAAACAGTAATTAAAGTTCCATAAAAAAAAAAAAAGGTTGTGAAGGACTGCAAGGAAAATAAAAATCAAAGGAATAAAAGAAACCAAAAACCAGATTTAGTTTACACCAGAGCTCTTTTGGGTGACAAAAACATGCTTAAAAGATACCAAGAGGAAATTTGGTTTAGAAAACTGGAAGAAATATTTGATGATGAGGAATAGGAGGTGATTTCTCGCACAAAACACTATGGAAATTGGAATCTTCAAAACCATAAGTTCGCCTATCTAAAAGTTTCTTTGATGTGATTACATTTTTTGTGTTAAAGCAATTTTGTCAAGGGAACTTTTTGCCTACAAGAAAGTCTCAATACAGAATACTCATCAAACACCATTCTAGCTTTACATTTTTAGTTTTGCTTGCTTCTTTACTTGTAAGGAAAAAGGAACTAGCACTTACATACAAGAAACTTGATTGCCAAACACCATCAATTTAAGCAAAAGCCCAAAGAGCTAGCTTAAGAAAAGTGGTGCAAATTACTCTAGTGGATTTTTGCATGCAAAATTTGCAGAAACACAAATGAAACAAGGGCGTTCATAACTCATAAGCACGTTTCAATGTCAATTCTACTTAACAAAAGCTCTAGTACAGAAGCAAAAGAACTAACCCCTCAGTAGTCGATGACAACAAATTAACTAGGTTAGGTAGGGAATCAAGAAGGGCATCCTGCACATGATATAAACGATACTTGTCATACATTCGTACATATATATGCTATGTGAGTATGATTCGTCCACTTAATCATTCAACTTTGAAAGTACTCGAATAATATTTCCCTTTACAACCACAATAATAATTGCAAAAATTTTGCAATTTTACCTTCTTTATTCTTTGACCAATTACACCAGTGGATTCAATCAACACTTCATCTGGCTTCAAGTGCAGCAGCTACATCAAGGGAATAACGATGATAAGAAAATAAATGTATCCCCTTTACTGGATAAGTAGATACTAGATAGAAACCCAAGGACATATAACGCTAGATATAAGAATCAGGAGTCAAATTTCAGAATTTTTATTACCTCTGCAAGGACATTCGAGCAATCTAGCACATCTTGATAACCAGCATCACCCTGGGAACCATTTTACCATTTTTTAGCCTTAACAATATAAAACGAACTTATCTATCACATGTTCAAACAGAATCAACGAAAAAAGGCAAACCATAACACATGTTCAAGCTGTAGTTAGTTGCATAATGGACTAATTATCAAGCAAAGCATATTTGGACTAAAATAGAGCTATGGGGAGATAATCGACAGTTTTAAGTATCTGAGAAAGCTCACAGTGGCAGCATTTGCTTGACCAGCATTTATCAACACTGCACGTGCCTAAAAAATTGCAGAATGTGAACGATCGGACTCAAAAAACGAGATAAGGATGACATCAATGAAGACAACTACTCGAAAAGAAGTAATACTAAATGGCCAAATGAGCATCTAATTATAACGCACCGTTGAAGAAACATTCAATGCTTTTCTGCAGTATACTACAGGAGCAGCCGCAACCACATTTTGTGTAAAGACTCCTAGAAAATAAACCAAGAAAGCACGGTCTAATACTGTGATCATATTTGGATATTCATAGAGCAGCGATCTAAGACTGATCATATTCGGATAGTCACAGACTATGAATCATGGATACGGAAATGATAATACGACAAAACTTAAAAAAATAGGATACGGATACGGC
>MKEJ01085686.1:0-11426 GCA_001753735.1 Embelia ribes | reverse complement strand
ATTGAGCTCAAAATTGAGCTCGAGTTCGGCTCATTTACATTTGAGCCGAGCTCGAGAAGCTTGTGAGCAACTCAATTCACAGCCAGCCCTACCAACCCATAGACTATGACCTGGCATGGTTTCGGTTTAATGCAGGTTGGATATGGGTACGACCCGGCGGGTAGCGATTCAATGGGCCACCCCTAAACACGATTTCTTCTTCATCATCTTTTTCAATGTTCATTAATTGCGATAGTGGTTTCACTCTCGGAATTATTTTCTATTAATTCAATTTCTATTAAATCATTATATCTCAAAAAAAAAAAAAAAATTTAATTAATTAAAATAAAATACGTGTTTAATATTTGCAAACTTCCTCCGCAGATATCATCTCATTTTTTCGATTATAGCTGGAACCTTTGGCAGCATGATCTGCAAACCATAATGCGTGGATTCTCTCTGCTTACTCAAGTCTCGAGTGCAAATGCTTCAGAATTGTGTCATGACGATCTTTATCTTACATGTGAAAGGTGGCTTCTATGTATAAAGATTATACGCCAATTGGTGACCTTGGGTTTTCCGAGTGATGTAAAATCAATGCAGGTACTTAATGTTAGGTTTCATATTCTTGGCATTTAGAATTTCTAAGACCAACTGAGCTTGGTAGTTATCTTTTTTGATGGATGTAATTGATTTTGTTCTTGTAGGAGGTCCGGCCTGTGAAGGAGGTGGTTCCTATTCTTTTGAATGCCATCCAATCATTTCTTCCATATTGTGAGGCCTCTTAACTGCCTTCTGTTTCATGTTATGGTGTTTTTTCTTAAAGTATTTCGTGTTGTTATGGCCAAAATCTGACCTTATGGCTATATCTTGTATTTTGATTGCGAATTTTTGAAAGTTATGGCGTTATTCAACATGATATGTGGATGTAACTTTTTGTTTCTCCTCGAGAAACCTGTTTTCAACAGGAACTGTTGTTAAAATGTTCCCAAGACCCAATTTAACCACTTTAACTAACCTTACCACACTGTTCAGGTTCGGGTGTGCTTGTTTGGTTTATTTTTTATAAAATTAAACGTGATATACCTGTCATGCCCCAATAGAAGTGCAGTTCATGACTTTACTAACCTTTTAACTTAATGTACTGAGTTGAAGGTCTTGAATTCATCATTATTTTGCTGAAATGTAATATATCGTGATATTAGATCTTGAATTGCAGATTCATCTTTTCGGGAAACGTATCCTAAATTTTGGGATTTCTTAAAGAGAGCATGCACTAAATTGATGAAGGTTATAATTGTGGTTCAGAGCAGACATCCATATTCCTTTGGTGATAGAAGTGTTCTTCCACCTGTAATGGACTTCTGTCTCAATCAGATCACAGCTCCTGACCCAGAAATAATATTCTTTGAGCAATTTCTCATTCAATGTATGAAACTTGTGAAATCTGTATTGGAATGTAAAGAATACAAGCCAAGTTTGACTGGTCGTGTCATGGATGAAGCTGGTGTTACTCTTGAGCAAATAAAGAAAAATGTTACTAGTGCTGTTGCTGGTGTTGTTACTTCCCTTTTGCCAAAAGAACGCATCGTGCTCTTGTGTAATGTGTTGATAAGAAGGTATGCATGTGGCTTGTTTGTCCTTTTTATATATTACTTATCACAGGCCTTTCACTTGCCATTATTGGTTGATGGAAGGATTAGATTGGGCATTGATGTAAATTTAGGTGCTACCTGTAGTTTTGTGGATACTCAAAATGCTAGTGAAACAAGTTGCTGGCTATCACTACTTCATTATTGACATTGATAAGATGCATAGCCCTTTTCTTATGAATGTATGAGCATTTAGTCTTGGTTTTTCTTGAGAATTGCAGTTCATCTTTCTGGATGACAAAGGGAAATCCCTTTTTAACTTGGAAGTTGTTGCTAATTGCCGATACAATATTTGAGACTTAGTAGATCATGGTTGAGAATGGTCTATTTGTTAAATTTCAATCGTTCAGTCTGAATCTTATATTTCCAGAGATTCTTTCTTGGCTAGAGCTGGTGGAATAATCTTTTCTGAAATCAAACTGTTTCTGTTTTCAGTGATTTGACTTGCTTTTTGTAAGTTCCTAGTTCTTTACTTTGATTTAACTACCAGAATAAATTAATTTTACTCGTTGGAAAATTGTATGTTCTATTTCTCCTTATATCTGTGAACTGTATATAAAGGGAGATGAGCCTTTTAAATTGTATATATATATTTGCTCAGATACGTGTGTCAGTCTGTAAGTTTATTCCTGTACCATGGTTCATGTCTTCTGTTTCTTCTTTTTGTCTTTGTGTTACTAAGCAATGTCCTGGTCAAACAGGTATTTTGTTTTGACAGCCACTGATTTGGAGGCATGGCATCAGAATTCGGAGTCATTTTACCATGAACAGGATTCGGTTCTGTGGTCAGAGAAATTGCGGCCTTGTGCTGAAGCTTTATATATTGTTTTGTTTGAAAATTATAGTCAGGTAGGAACACTCAGATGTTAATATTGATCTTATCATTATGCTAGTTTTCAATTTTAAGTGTAGTATTTACAAGATTGGTTGTGTTTGATGTTTTGTGGTAGATTTTTTTTTTTACCTATATCTTTTTGTTTTCTTCAGCTGCTAGGTCCTGTTGTGGTTTCCATCCTTCAAGAAGCAATGACTGCTTGTCCAGCTTCAGAAACTGAAATCACTCCAGGATTTCTTCTAAAGGAGGCTGCTTATGGGGCTACTGCATATGTATATTATGAGCTGTCCAATTATCTAAGCTTTAAAGAGTGGTAAGCTATTATGCTGACTTGATGACATTAAGCTGATAAAAAGAAGTGGATCAGGCGGTCTATATTCGGTTACTAGTGTGTGATCTCTGCATTGCTCAGATGTATACTACATATGATCCAAATTTGGGTTTGATTTCGTTATAGAGCCTGAAATTGTTCGTGAACTCTAATTTTGTGCCTCAAAACTACTATAAAATTGTTTTGTGCCTCAACCATGTTAAAATCAGTTCAATCAAGCGCCCGCTGTTAAAAACATGGATAGAAGTCCATCTGTTGACGACATGTGACGTCAACATTGCTTGGTAATTTCTTTAGATTTCTTAGAAGGCAATTTGGTAAACCTCAATGTACACCTCTTTTTTTTTTTCAAGATCTAACTACATATGCATATGCACACCCACACCCACACACATGCAGATGTACAATTTTTTCTAGTTGAGGCACAAAATTAGATTTTAGGCATAGTTAAGGCACTAAAATTAAAATTCCTCTTAAAAAAATTTCGAGCAAAGTTTTGAAATCAAATAGACGCTTGATGAAACTGATAAAAAAAAATCACATCCATATTTTCTCAAGAAAACTTCATGTTTAGATTTCTCTAATTTCTGCAAGTAGGAATATCGGAAAATTTGAACATTTTGGCATATTTCAGTGAATTTTATTTTATTTTTTTTGGGGAAATTCTTTGAGTTTGTATCTTTTGGTGTGGATATGATTCAGATATTCTTTTTGTGGTTCAAATAATTTTAATTATCTAATTTTACAATGTGAGCGTAAAATAATATTTCCTGAAAAGAACTTAGAACAACAACAAAGCAAGCCTTATCCCAAGAATTTGGATCGACTAAATGGGATGAAAATAAGATAACACTTCATTTAATTCATCAAAATCCGTGTGTATCTATCTATGAAAATATTTTAATAATTCTCGAATCATAAACAGTTCTTCTCTGTTGAACCAATATGCCTCAAGTGTAATCAACAATCATTTATTTTCTATTGAGTGATAAAAAAAAAAAGAAAAGAAAAAGAAAGCTAACGGCTTTTAAGATTTTCGGACAGAAGGGAGGTATTTGGAAGGTTTGATTTTTACTGCATATGTTGGAAGGCCCTTACAGCCACTGCATGTGAATGACTGAACATGTACATACACAATCATGTAAGCTTCGTATGTAACTTTATGAATGCGGATCCTACATTGAGTAGTTAGCTTGATATGATACGATATGATATAATTTTCATATGCCTATATATACATGTATATATGCAGAAACAGTGAAGTAATTAAAGTTTCTTCTTCTATCTTTTCCAAGATAAAAAATTGGAGTTCTTTAAAGCTGGAAATGAAGTTAAAAGATTCAAAACCTTTTCATTATCTACATAAAAAATTAAGAGAGTGAAATCTTTTCGTTTTCCAATTGCTAATGAACTCTTTCTCATCATGTGTGCAATAATGTAGTTACTGCATAAAATAATAAAGAAAATGGAGAAGGGACTGCAAACATGGCACAAATGCCACTTCTTGTGATTTCAGAGCGTAGAGCCAACTGCTATTATATTTGTACGATAAGATCGCCAAGCCTTGGAGTTTGATAATTTCTTTTATTGTTTGTTTCTTTTTGGAAATTCTGATATAATAAGCAATAAAGGCAAACAAACAACAGAGGGCAAAAGAAATATTCCCAATCAGGGGCAAGGACCTATGTAGGAGACAAAACCAGGCTCCTACGAAGCTAATTCCTCATCCACTCAAAAAGTGTGGACCTAGCTTCCAACTTTGCTGAATGTACTCATTTCTAGTGCTTTTAGTTACATTTGTAAATCTATTTAAGCTAGAAGAAACAAAAAGAATCTAAGTGCTGCAGCAATGTTCCAGGCTTAGAACAAACTTCATCGTTTCTCCTAGCATTTCTTTCCCTCTACAAAAGTACTACACACTTGCAAATATCTGTCTCCCCAAGTAAGAAGAAAGACATTTGAACTGGCCCAGGAAACCCACTGATCCCAACCTTTAACTCCACCCGAAAGTCCTGACTTTGGTTTAAGAACTACCCAAACTCTTTTTGAATGGTTGCATTCAAGTAGAGATGATGATGATCTGGGTTCTCTTAAACTTGGTTTCACAAAATACAATGATTAACTTGCACCAAACCAAAACTCTGTAATTTGTCCAAAGTGGAAAGCTTTTTAAGTATGGCCAACTACTGGATCAAACTGCACTTTGGGGGCATTTCTTGAACTAAACCAGGTGTTTACACTGCATCTCCCCCGTTTTGGTTCTAATCTGGTCCCAAGCAGTTCTAACTAGAACCCGATTGTACAGGAGGGAGAACCCAAGATTTGATTTCCAAAAACTCACGAGTGTCGGAGCAAGGTCGGACTAATTGTGCTCTTCGAATGATGCCCTGTACTTAAGCTTTTTCTCCCAAACCAGAGTTACTCATTAGTCTCTTTTGCACAGTTGGGACTGTAGGCCACTTTCGTACCAATAATTAAACCACAAAGAGGTTTCAGCTCAATCTCCATTCTCCAATCTTATGCATGAACTAGCTCCTGCAAATCCCCCTGAGGTTAAGGAGCTTTCTCCAAGTACAAGAACAAGCTTAAGGTACTGGGATCTCCCAGTAATTTCTATTCCTGAAAACATACGCTTGAATCCATGCCTTGCAAAGAGAGTAATGGTTGGGATCAAGCAATGATCCTATACTTATTGAGAAGTTCAAACACCTATAATAAAAAACTTTTCTGTAAAGTCACTACAGTGCAGGCCATTAGTCTGCCCTTGTTAATTTGTTTGATTGTTTCCTTTTGTGCATTTACACGATATATGTATATATTTCTGTAGTATGATATATGAAATTTCTGAAATTCGGTGTTGAAGGTTCACTGGTGCTCTATCTCTAGAACTTGGAAGTAATCATTCAAATATGCGCTTAATTCGAAGGAAAGTTGCGTTGATTCTGGGCCAGTGGGTTTCTGAGGTATGCACTTGTATTTTATTTTATTATTATTATTATTATTGTTATTTTTTTGTTGTTGATTATTTAGCTGGAAACTCAAATGCTGTTTTTAACACATACATCCTGAATCACATTTCAAGATAAATCCACCTTTAAGGTAGCACTTGTGCTTGCTTCCAATTGATTGTATTTACTGGCCCTTGCCGGTGGCCTTTAACATTTTAAACACAAGTTTGTGCATCTCTTAGGTAACACGTACTTTTTAGAAGATCGGCCACGAAAGAGCTAACATAAATTTCTTTCTTATTCTTGTTTATCTTGCCATTTTACGGCTCCATTTCTGTTGCTTCTAAATTCAATTTATAATATTGGATTTATTTTATTTGTTTTGGCATGCGCGGCTATATTGGTTTATGAACATCCTTTATGATACTGTTTCAGATGTACAAGTAAATTTTGTTAGTATTAAAACTAAAGACTGAATGAGAAGGAATATTTTTAGTATTATTCATTCATATTGAGGGCAGAAATACTCTCCCTTTTATAGATACAATACAACCTATAAAAAGGAAATAAAGCTACATCTATTAGAAGGAAATATACAGCTATACAATTCAGATTTTTAGGGAACTAATAAGATCCCTATAATTACGAAATATACAGCTATGTTTCCCTAAGAATTAGGAAATTGATTTGCCCTGATTTGGCGTGATTCTCAACACTCCCCCTCAAGTTGGTTGGAAGACGTCGTTCATGGCCAGCTTGCTCACCAAACTATCTAACTGCTTCTTTGGTAGATCTTTAGTGAGAATGTCTACTATCTGTTTAGACATGGGAATGTAGGGCATTATAATCAGTCCATTTTCCAGTTTTTCCTTGATAAAATGTTTGTCGACCTCAACATGTTTAGTTCTATCATGTCGCACAGGATTGTGTACGATTGCAATAGCATCTTTGTTATCACAAAAAACTTTCATAGGTAAGGGACTAGTAGTTTTAAGCTCTTCAAGTAACTGTTTGATAAAAAATTCACAGATACCAAGTGCCACTGCTCTAAATTCAGCTTCGGTGCTCCTCATAGCGACCACATTTTGTTTTTTACTACGCCAAGTTACAGGATTTCCCCACACAAAAGTGCAATATCCTGAAGTTGATCTTCTATCTGTTACACTTCCTGCCCAATCGGCATCAGTAAACACTTCAACTTGAAGGTGTCCCCTATTTTCATATAGGATTCCTTTTCCTGGTGTCCCTTCTAAGTACCTTAAAATTCTGTATATAGCGTCCAAATGTCTTTGGATTAGGTGAGTGCATGAATTGAATTGACTTACATTGCTTACAGCAAACACAATATCAGGACGTGTATGGGAGAGAGAAATCAATCTCCCAACTAAGCGTTGGTACCCCTCTTTGTCAATCATTTCTTCCACACTTGCAGGCTGAAGCTTTAGATTTGGTTCTATGGGGGTTTCTACTGCTTTGCAACTGAGTAAACTGATCTCTCCTAGCAGATCAAGTATGTACTTTCTTTGAGAGATAAAAATTCCTTTCTTGGATCTTGCAAACTCCATTCCAAGAAAGTATTTCAAGGGGCCCAAGTCTTTGATTTCAAACTCGCGAGCTAAGGTTTTCTTTAGCCTATCAAGCTCAACAATATCATCTCCAGTCAAAATAATGTCATCCACATAGACTATTAATATCGTCACTCTCCTTTCACTTGAGTGTTTGTAGAATATTGTATGATTGGCTTGGCATTGTACATACCCTTGAAGCTTGACGACCTTTCCAAACCTGTCAATCCAAGCCCTAGGAGATTGCTTAAGACCATACAATGACTTCTTTAATTGGCAAACTTTCTTTTCTCCAAATTTTTCTTTGAAGCCTGGTGGTAAGTCCATAAATACTTCTTCCTCCAAGTCACCATTTAAGAAACCATTCTTTACATCTAACTGTTGCAAAGGCCAGTCAAGATGTACTGCAAGAGAAAGTAATACTCGAATGGAATTGATTTTTGCAACATGTGCTAAATTTTCTTGGTAGTCAATTCCATAAGTTTGTGTGAAACCTTTAGCGACTAGCCTTGCTTTGTATCTCTTAATGCTCCCATCAGACTTACATTTGATTGTGAAAAGCCACTTGCACCCTACTATTTTCTTCTCCCTAGGTAGATCAACAATTTCCCAGGTTTTATTTTTTTGAAGTGCTCTCATGTCTTCATATACTGCTGACTTCCACATCGAGTGTCCTAGTGCTTCCTGTATATTTCTAGGTACAAATAGGTGAGAAACTTTTGTTGTGAAGGCTTTGTATTTTTCTGAAAGTCTATGATGGGACAAATATTTGGCAATAGGATGTTTGGTACAACTCCTAACTGCTTTACGAATGGCAATAGGAACATCAAGATCAGTAAAAGACGGAGTAGGGTTTATAGGAAGATTTCCAGGAACCGGAGACCTAGGAGATGATGATTGACCATGCTCAAGATTGACTGGTAGATTCTCAATATTGGGATTAAATCTGCGTCTAGTGTAAACACGCAGCTCAGTAGACATAGGTGGTAAAGTTTCTTCCCCTGTTTGTGATACAGTTTTACTTGGCATAGATCGATCAGGATTGTTTGTATTTTCTCTAGGTAAAGTATATATTTCCTGATTTGTTTCAGGAAAAAAAACTGTTGGTTTTGGTTCTTCTTGTTGCAAAAACTGATCTTCATTCAAATTCTCCCCCTGAAGGGAGGTTTTGGTATAAAATGGAATTGTTTCCAGAAATTGAATGTCTATACTAACAGGGAATTTTTTAGTGACAAGATTATAGCCTTTTTTATTAGGAGAGTATCCTAAAAAAATGCATTTTTCAGCACATGAATCAAGTTTGGATTGAAGATGGGATGGAATATGAACAAACACAGTACAACCAAAAAGTTTTAAAGGGATATTATTGATGACGTGTGTGTTTGGAAAAGTTTTTTTAAGGGTTTGTAAAGGAGTTTCATAGTTCAGAACCGCAGTAGGCATTCTATTAATCAGATAACAATTGGTTAAGATTGTATCTAAAGATATTTAGGAACATTCATATGAAACATTAGAGCCCTAGCGACTTCAAGCAAATGCTTGTTTTACGTTCTGCAATTCCATTTTGTTGAGGAGTATCCCTGCAAGTAGATTGATGTAAAATGCCTCTTTTTTGAAGAAAATCTCCTAAACATTCGTTAAAGAATTCTGTTCCATTGTCACTTCGAAGAATACTTATTTTAGTTTGAAATTGGTTTTCGACTAAAGAGTAAAAATCTTTAAAGAGTTTTGCAACTTCATTTTTTGAATTCATTAGATAAAGTCAACATAGACGTGTATAATCATCAATGAATTTCACAAACCATTTTTTTCTAGTTAGAGTAGTGATGTTAAAAGGACCCCAAACATTACTATGTATTAAATAAAAAGGCCTTGAAGCAGAATATGGTTTAATTTTATAAAAATTCCGATGGCTTTTAGCCAAGAGACAAGTTTCACACACTATAGAGTTACAACCCACTCCTTTAAATAAGTCTGGAAATAAGTACTTCAAATAGGAAAAACTAGGATGTCCTAATCTATTATGCCATAACATTATTTGATCAAGAATAGGATTTGAACATACACTACCAATAAAACCCTGAGCTTGTTTATTTGTAGCATGGTTGTCATCAAAATAGTAGAGGTCTTCTATCATCCTAGCACTGCCAATCATCATCCCCGTGTTCAAATCCTGGAATTCACAACCAGAGACACCAAAGATAACACGACAATTAGAATCTTTAGATAAGCGACTCACTGATAAAAGGTTACAAGAGAGTTTTGGGACATGCAAAACAGATTTCAGAATAATTTTTTCTGACAAACGAATTGAACCTTGGCCAGCAATGGGAGACAAGCTTCCATCTGCAATACTATTTTATTTCCAGAAAGGGGTTCATAAGATATAAACAAATGGGATAGATTAGTCATGTGATGAGAGGCACCCGAATCTATGATCCAAGATGCAGATAAGGAAGAGTAGGCATACAAAGTTCTACCTGTTTGAACCAAGGATGCTACAGGAGTACCAGGAGTCGGCGGAGTAGATTTTAGCAGTTTTAGGAGTTGCTCTATCTGCTCACTCAAGGTGATGGTCTCAGCAGTATGTGCTTTGGCTGGGGTACGATTCAATATTTTTGTTTATTATTCTTCCAATCAACAGGTTTTCCATGCAGTTTCCAGTAGGTTTCACGAGTATGCTGTGGTTTATTGCAAAAATCACACCAGACCTTTGGTTTATCATCTTGGCGGCGCTGGGTATTTGGGGCACGATAGGCAGTAGCAGCAGTCCCCATTAATGCTGAATTTTCCACTGGTCCAGTAGTGATTTTCTTGCCAAGCATGACATTTCTCCTGGTTTCTTCACGTCGAACTTCAGAAAATGCTTCACTGAGGGAAGGAAGAGTTTGACGACCTAAAATCCTGCCTTGTACTTCATCAAAATCAACATTGAGCCCAGCCAAAAATTTAAACACCCGGAAGTTCTCATTTTTCTTAGAGTGCTTGCAATCATCCCTGTTCTTCCACTCATAGTCATCATTGAATAAGTCAAGATCCTGCCATAAACCTTTGAGAATATGAAAATATTTAGTGACAGAATGCTCACCTTGACAGATTTCTCCCAGTTTGAGTTGTAACTCATATAGTTGGGACTGATTTCCAAGAAGTGACATTATCCCAAAGGGCTTTGGCAGAGGGATAACACATGTAGTTTGCACTTATTTCCTCCATAGAATTCACTAACAGGCCATTATCATGGAGTTTTCAGCATCCCAAACAACACGACCAACATCAGATTTTTCTGGCTCCACAGTGTCACCAGTTAAATACCCGATTTTCCCTCTCCCTCTAATATACATTCGAACGGATTGGGACCACCTGAGAAAATTGTTCCCATTGAGACGAATTGTGGTGATTTGAATGGAATGAGAGTGATTCAGATGGGTGTTTAGAGGAGTTGCTATTGGCACCAGTTGTATTGGTACTAGTAGTAGGGGTTGATTCAGAGATTTCTGACATGGTAATAGAATTGGCAAGTTGAGTACAGAAAAAGAACAGAAGGGAAGAGGACCGGAGAAGAAAGAGAGACCAATTATGTTGGCTCTGATTCCATAAAGACTGAATGAGAAGGAATATTTTTAGTATTCTTCATTCATATTGAGGGTAGAAATACTCTCCCTTTTATAGATACAATACAGCCTATAAAAAGGAAATAAAGCTACAGCTATTAGAAGGAAATATACAGCTATACAATTCGGATTTTTAGGGAACTAATAAGATCCCTATAATTACAAAATATACAGCTATGCTTTCCTAAGAATTAGGAAATTGATTTGCCCTGATTTGGTGTGATTCTCAACAGTTAGCATCTTGGCCAAGACTGTTGAAGGTCTCATGAAGTCCACAGAGGATCGAGATGCACACTTTTCAAGGCTGGCGGACAAGGTAGAACAATTAAGAAAATCAAGTCAACGAGCTACTACTTCTACAACAATTCAAAATGTGTTAGATTCTGTTACCAAAAATCCTGAAGAGGCAAGCCATATGCACATGTCAGCAACTAAGAAGGATAAGGAAGTAGCCAACCTCCATATGTCAGATAATGGAGAGCTGCCGGTCAATCAACTTGAAGAG
>MKEJ01085685.1:0-15859 GCA_001753735.1 Embelia ribes | reverse complement strand
ACCACCATAGAGCAAATTTTTTTTTCTTGTTTTAGTTGTCCCTTTGACCGAAACGCGATCGATTTGGTTGGTATATAAGAATTTTCCGATTTTGGAATCAAAAGTAGGGCTAATTCGGTTTCGGTTAGTCAATAAATTTGTTTCGGGATCAATTCCCTTTTGAAATTTGGGAAATTCGGTTTCTCTATTTTGATTCGGAAATAGGCGAAAAACATATATATGAATTTTTAGGGGTAGCCAAAAATTTCTGTTGTTGCATAAAATTAACCATTGAGATTAATACACTTAAAAATTAAATTATTCATAAAAAAATTAAAATTTTTAATTTCAATAGCTAATTTTTTATCCAATATTCGGAGGCAATTGCGATATGCAGCCTTCGAATCCTATAATCAGTTTCTCCTCGGTAATAGGCAATACACCTATTTCTGTGTATGTAGGCACCACATAATTCGGCAAAATCGACGAATTGGATTTGTCACATTTGAAAAAATGGTTGGATTGGTTAGTTGATCGATCAAATTTGATCATGTTTAATAAAATTCATAGTAATTAAGTACTCGTTTAAACCTAATCACATATATTAATTAATATATCTAAGTTGAATAACTTGGAAGTAATTATTAATTCATATGATTAAAATATTTCATAAGTTTCGTATAGAGTGACATTTATTCAAAAGGAAGATTGTTTTGGCATTTAAGTAATTTCTACTCATCATAAAAAAAGTGAGAATCAACATTTGGTTAAAGTTGCCACTTCCAAAATTCTATAAACATGAGTCAATTCTTTCATTTTCAAACACAATAATCTTCGAAGAAGAAGCTCGATAGCTCTAAGATAAGCATCGAGCTGCTAACAATCTCTCGCCTAAATTCAAGCCATCCTATAAACAAATACCTAAGTCAAATCAACACTAGAGAAAATCGTTGCTTGATTTATAAGAGACCATCAAAACAATGAAACGAGTGCTTGCGAGTTGAAAATTTCATTTACAAGAAATTTTCAAACTGTAAATCAAACATTTCAATCAAAATTGGCACTTGATCACACATTTATCAAAATTCAACAATCAAATTCAAAATTAAAAATTTGAAGTTTATTTGATTGTAAATCATCGGAGGGTTATACTCGCATTGCTTCAAATATATAAAAATTATATTTGTTACACAATTTTTCTAAATATAATTTATGAACATTTAAATTTATGTGTGCTACAATGATCTAATTATAATATCAAATGAACTATCATTTTGACATGTCGGTGCATAAGTAGTAAAAGACAAACGCTTCATAATATATTAGAATTGTAAAATATGATTTACTTGGACCTTGGGCTACGTTGCTCTATAATTAATTTATTTTTAATAATTGGTATTTTGTTGTCAATGCTTGACACATCAGTACGAAAACGCACATGTGTCTAGCAAATCGCAATATTATAAATATTACACAATTGTAGCATTATCTTTTAAATTTGAACATAGTAGAAGAGCAATTACAAATTGATTGTAGAAGAAAGTATTTGGCTTAAGAGATACGCTTTTCAAATAACGAAGCCAAAATATTCCTCTATATTAACTCTTAATTGCTCTTCTCTGGTTTCGAATTCGTTAGATGGCTCAGAGTGTTACAAAATTATTTGCATGATTTAATTTTCCATTGAGAAATTCATTAAATATAGGAAAACAATCTTATACAAAGGTTGAAAACTCTTATGTTTCTTTTGTTGACTAATGGCAACAACTTCATGCAAAAATTATCCATTCAACTTATATGAAAAAAAATATTGAGTGTTGGTACAAATCAATAAGTATCGAATGACAGAAATCCCAATCACAAATTGATAAAATAGGTGACAAGAAAATGAGAATTAAAAATAAAAAATTAATTTATTAGATTTGTTGTTAGTTTATGGTTTTCGCACTGTAACAAAATTAATCCAAAAAATTCAAACTAAAAGCTACATGTTTTTTCTTTTCCTTTTCTTAAAAAAATGCCACGTGTCCGATTTTCATTGGTTTACACTAAACAGCCGGCTATGCACAAACTAAGAGTTTTAACAATTCAAACTATACCTCAATATCTTTGATCATACACTATATTCATGTTTGTCTTCTAATCCAAACATCTATCTCTATCTCTCTAAATCTTACCTGACCGGCCTTATAGTAAGATATATATATATATATATAATAATTTATAAATGTAGCAAGATATTATTTTTACCGCCTTTTGGTTTTTTCCTTATCCTTTTTGTTGAAAAACCCATGTATATCTTTCCTTGATCATACTATCATTCATTTCATAACGCATTCAATCCAACAATGAAGCCGGAAATCGAAAACACCAACCCCGATCGCTACCCCATGAAACCGTGCAGGCCGAAATCCCGGGAGGTGAGCTCCCGGTTCCTGTCTTCCCACTCCTCCACCAGCGCTGCTGGAGCAACGCCGGCACAGGAGGAGCTATTGATCATCAAGCCCCAGTCATCTGCGGCCGCTGTCTCAGTGGCAGCAGAGGCCAGGAAGCAGAACCAGAAGGGGGCAGAGGACGACGGTGAATTGGCAATGACGCGCCGTCTCTGGCCAAGCATCTCCTCTACCAAGATTAGCTCCCTGGCCGAGCAAATTGGGAAAGACCTCATAGACGACATTATCATCCGGAGAAACGATGAGGTGGCGCAGAAGTTTGGTTCCCTTGGTCGCCAAAAGAGTTGTAGGGAGTTTGAAAGTTTTGAAAATGACAACAACCAGGGCGCAAAGATATATCGAGAGAATCATAATCAACACAAGGGCGTGTTTGGAGGATCAATAAGGTATACCGGAAAGCTCCTTTTCTCAAAGAAATCATCGAACAAGCCAAGTTCTTATGAAGACTCACCTTCTTCAGCGGAAGACATCATCCCCAGAAGGATGTCAATTAACGAAACAGCCTTGCGAAGGAGATCACTAGTAGGGAACTCCGAGCCAGATCGTTCCGGAAGTAACTTGAATTCTCCACCAGTTCGCCCAAAAAAATCCGGTGTCGAAGTTACTTCGCGCTCAATGTCATTCGACAGCTCTGAGAAGAAGAAGAAATCGTCGAAATTGAAACGGACGAACTCGACGACTACATTGTTCGGCAGCACCATGTCAAAGTGGGCAATGTCGCCCGGGAGGTCGGGATCACCTCCAATGACGGTGGAGAACAAGGGGATCCCGCCTATGTCGTTCTCGAGCTTGAAACCACCCACGAGCCCATCGAAGGGGAATCATACAAAGGGGGTCGGGACTTTCTTGAGCAAAGGTCTGGACTTGATTCGAAGAAAGGATAAAAAGGGAGTTTACTCTTCGTCCCCATCCCCGTTAGGGCTTGGGACGACGGATAACGTTCATCAACTACGGATTAATCATAATCGACTTGTTCAATGGAGATACGCCAATGCTCGGGCTAACAATGTGAATAAAACAATGGCAAACCAGGCAGAGGTACGTATAGAACTCGAACTCATAATGTTGGATTGAAATATATATATCTAACTTGGACTAATTTTGTATGTAATTTCGCAGAGCAATTTGATGGCGGCTCGTGATAGTGTTACGAAGCTACAACATTCGGTGATGCAAAAAAGGATACAACTTGAGAAGGAAAAGCTACAAATGAAGCTATATCATGTTCTTCAGTCTCAGGTTAGTACTAATAAACTCAATATAATACAACAAATAAGATAAGTAAAATATAAGAAAAATAAAATAAAGTTGGCAAGTAAAAATATTGGGTAATCGTGTAATTCAATAATTTTTCAATAATTTGTGGTTATATTATATGCAGATTGAATCATTGAAAGCTTGGGGAGAAACAGAGAGGCAACACACATCAGCTATTTCTAATACAAAAGATTGTTTGCAATCAGTCATCTGCAAAGTACCCCTTGTTGAAGGGGCAAAGGTATACATACACACATATATATATACACACATGAAACAAAAAATAAAAGTAACTAAACTCAATTACTTTCGTGGCTTTGAAACGACAAAATTATTTTCGAAAGCCAAACGAAGTGTTTTAAGAAAATATGAATGTGCAGATGGATCCACATTCATCTTCATTTGCTCTTCGGCATCCATTGGACCTTACAACATCGATCAAATCCATGTTATTTACGAATTCTCCCGAGGTAAGACATGTTCTTATATATTTGTGATCTATAATTACGCTTTTATCGTCAACACTTGTTATATAATAACAGGTCGAAAACACGAGCTCAATATGTTCGGAATTAGCAGAGGTGGTTGCACAAGAGAAAGCCCTTTTACAAGAATTCTCGGAGCTATTCAACTTTGTTTCCGCATTAGAGGTAAAAAAAAAAATAACGAAATTAGTAAATGCATTAACATTGCGTTATAAAAACATATTTGATATGAATTTTTTTTATCTAAAGTACATCAAAAAATTCGGCATAGTTTATGAAAAATGTACTGTTTTCTATTAAGTTTCATATTAATTCGGAAAACGAACTGTTTTTTCAATACATACGTACAGATATAAAACGACAGTAAGTAGCTACGCCAGTATTCTAACTTTTTTGGTTCCGGATTCTAATATGCAGGAAGAAGAAAGGAGTTTGAAATGTAGCTTAATTCAAATGAAAGCAAACCAACAAGAATAAGAGATTGTATCATAATTTTCTTATTTTTATACATTAGCATAAGTATTTTCTTTTTTGTTTCGACAGCAATGATGCTTAATTAATCATAAGCATTTTATTAAGAGGGTTTTTTCACATTGGTTGCGGAGTTTTTACTTAGCCTATGTATTTTCTTTTTCAAAACTGATGCTTAATTTTTCATAAATCCCTTATTGCTATAAATGTTCCGTTTTCCATTTACGCTCTGTTCGTTTGAGTGGAAAAAGATGAAAAAGAAAATATTTTAAAAGAATATAAAATTTTCAGATGATTATTTTCTAAATCTACTTTTGGGGAAAAAAGTTTTCTCTCTAACTAAAATACTCTTACAAGGTTAAATTGTTCCTGTCTTGAGTTGTCTATTATAAAAGTAATTTTAGTTGTTTTCCAATGAAAATTTAAATGGGTTACTAAACACAGAGAAAATCTTGTAAAATAAATATCTTCCTTAAAATTTTCTTCCCAAAAAAATATTTTCCCCATAAATTTTTTTCCGGCAAAACAAATAAAGCCTTAGATTAACATGATAGAATTAACTTCAATAAATTTACTCACATGTTAATTACTTACTCACCATAATGAACAACAAAGGGTGGCAATAAGCCAAGTATCATTTATACTTAAATTCAAACTCGATTAATATTAGTATTACTCACGTTCAAGATCAATTTCGCTGAAAATATGAAAATTCAAACTCGACTTGAAAATTCTTCATATTGATAAAAAAATATATTTATTTTACATATATATTTTTATGTATTTATAAAAATAATACAAATAAATTTATACATATACTTTACTCGAGATTCTCAATAGCTTAAATGAGTCGGATAACTCAATACTCAGAAACTCAATTCAAGCATAAAACCTTACTCGAACTAGACTAGTTTGATTCTCAAGAGCTACACTTTAAAAACTCCAGTCGTGACCATCCAGTGAACAAGTCCTACATAAAAAGATAATTAATTTGATACCTTTTCAACTGTAAACCTGGGTCTTTATTTTCTACCTACCCTTTTTTGTTGATGTTTCTATTTTGGAGAACCTATATGAACAAGTCCATAGGTCAATGTACCACGAATATGCTCTCGTTATTTAAATGGTACTGGAACGAACAATCAATCAAGCTTTTGAAATTCACCTGGTAAGTTTTCCAGTTCAGTTGTCATTTTTACTCGAAACGAAAAGCATATAGAAAACAAGTTTGCAAAGTATTATAAACGATAACCCAAATCAACCTTTTTCTGTTTACATTCCCGGCTCAGTTTTGTACACAATTCAAATTTTTTATACGAGAGAACGAAGATAGATTCCCCAAACAAGTTATTATTAGGATGTTTCCAAAATTTCAAGAAACAAAAACAGGACGGCAACAACCCTTGCGCGTAAACTAGATAGCAGGACAGCAACATCGCCAAATGGCACTTTAACCAGCATAAGAAATAGATCATAAAAGTCAGGCAGAAAAACAACTCATATTTTTAACTACAAAAAGCTCGAAACTTCAGGAAATGAAATTCGATAGCGTCGTTTTAGAATTCAAGCAAACTTGTTATCGAGTGCACACTCATAAATCTTGATATCGGAATGTGTACCCTACTTCTTTTCTTCAACAGGCTTCTGCAAATTGAAAAAAAAAAATTTACTTAGAAAAACATTGGACGATAACATTCCACAATTATTTTTCTCTTCTTAAATGTTGGTAGATCAAAACTTACGAAACCCAAAAGAGAGAATCTGTAGTTCTAGGTTTTCGGTGTTACCTTCGACTACACAGTTGTAGTCTACATTGTGGATAGTAACACGAGTACACTACTCGATTCCATTAACTATGAGGTTTTGAGTAAAAGAGCGGTATTCTACAATGCTCCGCATCAGTTCATTCATCCAATATTACTTAATACTGCACATGCTTTATACAATTAAAGAATAATGATATGCATTTAAACTTACGGCACAAAAAATTTGTACAAACTTAGATTATGATGTACAAAATCAGCCACATTACCTATTTTTTAGAAAGAGAATGGTGGTGATGTGCCTAATTTGGGATAACATAATCCAAGTTTGTACAACCTTTTTTACAATTAGATTGTATGCATATCATTACTAATGACAATTTTCAAAATTAGTTTTGGTTTATTGACATCTATTTACGTGGAGGTACCAAAGTATATTCTAAATAATTTTTGAGAAGAGTGAACTTTCCATCACCCATTGGTAGAGTTTTTCTTCCTCTACTTCTTCTTTTATAATAAGAGGCTTAGATGCATAATATATGTGGACAAATATATGTGGAGACCACAACATATGCACATATTATTTTTTATTTTTTTTCAAAATGATTAGTGTGATAAATTTAAGAAATTTATAAATATCGTGACAGTATTTTCCAAAATTTATTTGGCATTAATTTATACAAATAATATTCTGCACAGAATTCGGTACCAGAAGATATTATTTTATTTTCTATCTCCAAATAAAATTTGAAAAATACTACCACAATCTTTACAAATTACTTAAATCATTTTGAAAAAAAAAAAAATTAATATCAGTAAAGAAAATGCACAGCAGAAACAATACATAAGTTCAATCCATCCAAGCCTGCTAGTTAAAAGAACAATACATCGACGTTGGGTGAAAATTAATTTTTTTTTCAAAATCCTAGGCAGATTAATAGATCACGACTTAATGTAAATAAACAATTTCTTGCAATTTTATGAGTTTCGAAAATTACCTCTTCCTTCTTCTTGTCACCAGTGAAGAACTTGTAACCTCCAAATAAAAGCAAACCCCATCCAGTTAATGAAGCAATCACAAACTGCAAAACACGGCCCCAATATCATGTACACAACTTCAAAGACGTTATCAGGAACATCCGCAACTGAAAAGAATATAGATAAACATAAAGAACAAGAGCACCTACGAATGTTGACAATATTCCTTCTAAATAGGAGATTTTCCTCATGCAATTTTTCAAATGCGAAATATTGGGCCAGAAATGTCCCACAACAATGTTTCTCTTTCTAGAAATCTGAGGAGAATTGCTAAAATAAATTTGTAAGTGGAAAAATCTACTATACACAACTTCTATGTTTAAAAATAATAATTTTTTTAACAAAACTATAAAAGCCTAGTTAAGATTAGGCGAAAACTTACTTTAACATTTTTTTATATGATATATGATTCTGAAAACAACTTTAAGAAATTGCATAGAAAGACTGACGTATAACTTCTAAAATATTAATTTCTGTAAATGATATGACTTTATAGAAAGTCTGATCGGGAAATTAAATGACAAAGACTGATGTAAATGCTCTAATACTTTCTAAAAGTTTGCTTGATAAAAAAAAAAATCTATCTCAAGCTGGAGCACAAGTTCAAAACTATAAAAATTTGCCTTACATGTTCTTCCTTCCATTTTGATGGACTCATTGGGTCTTCCCAGAAATTAACCTTTGGAGGTCCATGGTGATCTAAAAATAATTAAAAGAACAAGAAGTATAAGTGACCAATTCATATAGGATACGGTGGTGCAGCATGTGGAAGCAACAACTTGGACATAAAACTTCAGGATTATTACAAGATTTGTGAGGTAAAGAAAACATAAAAGAACAGCAATTTTCCCAAGGATACAAATCGTAAAAAGTCGAGCGCACGACACAACAACCGCTAGATTGGTTAAATATATATGCATTACAAGATTGAAGATACAACAATTAAAGATTAATTTACCTCTTATCTAGAACATGGATGACGAAGATCCAAGTATCTCTCCGTAAATTCTCACAAGGAAACTAATCACCTATATTGCAAAGCGAAACTCAACTTTTTGTCGTATAAAATTGTGAGATTCATTCTACCAATCTACAATTCGACATCGCCTCCCTACTTTCTCATGATTCTGCATATTTCTTGTTCTTTTGAGTTTTTGAATACTTGGAAGCATATTCATCATAAAATTCAGAAAATATTAGTCTCAATAAAAGTCCCCACTTCTTAACCTTTGACTTTGAAGACCAAATTCATAGCAAAGCAAAGAAGCACAAATTCAGATGTGGACACGGATTCAACAGCTTTTAAAAGCTAGATGTGGATGCGGCGGTGATTCAACAATTTTTTATATTTTGTTTTATGAGTTATATATTAGTTGAAATCAACAAAATATGTTGTAAGAAGTACTATCGGTGGACAAAAGGACATATAGCATTGACTTTTGAATTTTTAACAATACAACAAGAGTAATGATATACATACAAACTAGTTGTACTCTCTCCCTACCTATAAAATGGTGAGATGTGGCAAATTGTGAACCGCACATAGCTAGTTTTGGACAAGATTTTGGTACAACTAGTTGCTATGTATATCATTACTCTAACAACAAAGCAACTTTATCATATCATAAATTCATAATCAAGTAAACAAAACTAGCAAGAGATAGCCTTTTTTACAATTTTGTTGAGTTGATATTATATGTATATCCTATTGTTCTAAGTTTTACAAATAGACCCTGAAGTACTAAAAATTGACCATTGCCGTGTCCCAGGCAAGTCCAAAAATAAAATGATTGTTTTGCATTGTGGACATGCCACGTAGCGTGTCCCGTATATGTCCCGCCTTGTACCCGGAGAATCTGTGTCCCCGAAAGGTCTGACTTGGATACAATACCTATTTTGGAGAGTCTAGCAGCAAAGTCACTTATACATATAGAGAGAGAAATGGAGAGAGAAACTTAAAAACCATCCAACCATTTAGAATTCAAACCTTATGGACTATAGTGGTAAATATAGGAACTCTGAAGGCTCGGGCATAAAACCCTTGAAGCTACTTCTATCTCAAACCTCACCAATTAGCTGCCATAAAAACTAAGGATGAAATTGCAACTATTCATTATTAGGATAAATTTGATTTATTCGTTTTCAGTGCTTAACCTAGAATTTTTGCTTTTCAAGTTACTAATTGCTCTACGTTCAGATGCATAGCTGGGAAAACTCAAAAATTTTGACCCGCTTTTTAGCTTAAAAACTAAGAGCAAACAAACATTAAAAATTTGATAATAGTCTAATTACCTAAGTTATGGAATCCGAATTTCTAAAATCACAGAAATTAGGAGTCAATCCCATTGGTTATAATTAAAACCTAGAGTTATAAATACAGGAACTTTGAAGACTGACAAATTAGCCACCATAGTTCAGTAAACATAATTTTGTAGCAATTCATTATTAGGATGATTTTGATTTTATTCTCCACATTTAATCGCGACTCATTACATTTGTTGCTTTCAAACATAGTCGTTTTGGTTTTAGGCCATGAGTTGTTCTTCAGTTGAATGTTTACCTGGAAAACCCACTAATTTTTTATGCAAGTACTATAAAGGCTTGTTTTTTAACTTAAAAATTGCAACCTAACAAACACTAAGGGCACTCCCACTAGTACCACTAAATGGTTCCCAATTCTAAATTATAGCTTGAACTATAGGGAATCTTGCACCCGTTTATTCACTCAATCCCCTTAAAAATAAGTGATTAACTATTGTGAGGGCAAAAAAGGTAGGAATAAACCTCTAACAACGTGGATGTAAGTTATACAAAAGGAATTGTGTACCACACAAATAGATGAACAAGTTGTTTTAGATAAGAATGGATGGTGTCAAATAATTCATGTTAGTGATCTAGCATTATAACTTTTTTTGGTTTTATTTAGCCAACCCCAATTTATTAGAATTTAAGGTTTGGAAAATGATGGTAATCAGGAGCCTAGTAAATTCTACCCGCTTCAGCTTCTATTCTCTAGTTTGAGATATAAAGGTACTCTCAATATTAGAGCATTCACACTAGTCTTTCTATAAAGGGTTTTCTCCCTTTAATTTCTCAAATGAGAAATCACACCAGTGTTCTAAAGGGAATTTCTCCCCCCTTTAATTTTTCAAATGAGAAATTGAGGGGATAAATCTCCCACATCAGTATTTTTATTTCAATAATGTTTTCTAGAAATGTTATATTAAGTTTCTCAATTGAGAAAGTTACGATTCATAATTTTTCTACTGAAAAATAAGTTTTCTCGCACCAAAATAAAACGAATACCCTAATATATTGGACAAATATTTTTTCATTATTTATTAGTTCTATATATTAATATTTATAATGTGTAGAAATTGATTTTTAGAAAGTCTGGTGTGATCTTTTTTTATTTTGTATAGTAAATAGATTTTTAGAAAGTAAAATTTAGAAATGAAACGAGAAAGACTGGTGTGAATACCCTTATAAAGGTATCAAAAAGTGATAACATGCATATAATGTCAGACAATATCTGCATGGAGGGTTTCTTTGATTGCATATTTTAGGCCCAAATTTTTATAAATATTTTACTTCAAATTTGATGTACATTTAACTATTCAGTTCTTAAGATGAATTTTTATGATACTTTAATTAAAAAAGATAGAAACATAGCTTGAATGTATTTAGTTTTTTTAAGTCCGAAAAATGCTGTTTTTTATTTTTAACTCCAAACAAACAAATCCAAAATTTTTTATTTTCTCAATAAACTTTATCCACAATTTAAAATAAAATTGACATAACTTTTGTGACAGAGTAACACTTTTCTCAGCACAAACTGATTGCTAATATTTTGAAGAGAGTAGAATTGTATGCAAGTAATTTAAAGTCACTAATTAGTTTGGCACTTTTAGCAATTTTTTTTTTTGTGTAATTTGTCATAAAAATTTAAAATTTTTTCCTTGACATGAAACGAGGATATTTTTCTTTATAAAAGAAGACAAAATAAAGATATTCCCATAGTCATATACCACGGAAGAACTGTACTCTGTTTCCTTTGGATGTAGAGAGTTAATATTTTGTCTCCTTTTTCTCAATTCTAATTCAAACTCCCCACCAGTCCACATTTTAGCAAGCCCTACCTCACTTTGCTGTTCTACCTCTATAGCTAGCTTTTATGCTTTATCATGTGTTAGAAATATAAAAAGAAAAATTTGTCGAAACACAAATCGAAAGAGAGCATGTCTAGCTAGGGGTGTTCATTGGTCTATCCGTACTGCACTCGGCAGTGCGGGGGTCTTTGGTTCCAGCGGATTCGTGAGTCTAAGAGAAGAAATATGAAATCCATACCCGCACCATACCCCGCACATATATGCGTACCGGTCTATCAGTAAGGTTAGTGGATTGACCAAGCTAGTAAGTGAAGTAACCTCCCAAAATTGATGCATTTTAAGTTATAAGTTATAACTTATTTTCTTATTAATATTTATATTGTTTTATTATAAGTTGTAACATACACAATTACGTTATTGTAATACGTATTGGAGAAATAAAGAATAAATACTTTTGAATTCCGTTTGAATAAGAAAATAAAAGCTATATTTTAATTCATATTTAAGGCATTTCATTTTTTTTTATAATCAATAATAGAAATATAACTAAATCGCAAAAATATTCAAATTTAAATCATAACATCGCTCGTCGATTCATCCCTTCATCAAATATTTTTTCGTTTTTTCTCATCAATCTTCGTTGCACATTGAGGTCTCAACTACATCGAATTCGAAGGAAATCAAAAATATGAATATTTGCTAATTGTTTTCTTTGATTTTTACATGTTTATTAGTACATGAGAAGTATCCTCCCATGTACTACCATTTAACTCAGCACTACAAAATTTACAAATTGTTTTAATTATTTTCCCTCTTTTTGGGTAGGGTAACCAGTATTTTCTCTATAAATCTAATCCACGCTTTGGAAACTTTTCTACATCTATTATTTTTTGCATTATAGTTGTTTCCATAAATATTACTCAGATTTATATAAATAAAAAAATAAACACAACAATCTCAAATATGCTAAGAAATAGAAATTGCAAATTTAAAAATACCGCCAAATGAAAAATGCGGACTAGAAGTTGAAACAACCCGGAAAAGAATGAGTGTAGCAAAGATGATTGAAATTTCGTAAATATAACCAGAATTTTTTTTAAAAAAATAAATTATTTGAGAGTTGTAAGGTGTAAGTATCGAGAATTAGTAATTGATTGTTGTGAGTTATGGTAAATGAAGTGGGGAATGATTCATTTATATGGGAAAAAAATTAGCCTTTTTATCCATAACCGTTGCACTATAACAGGTTAATCAATGGATTGACCACGATGATAAGAGAACTAACCTATCGTTACACTATAACGACTATTAAAAATTGTGAGAGGTTAATGGATTTACCTATATAGTAAATTGACTTACCTTCAAGTCTATGGGATAGGTTTACTGGACGGGTTGCAGGTCTGTATCTCATATTTATATCCATTCTGCATAATTGCAAGTGCAGTGCTGGTACAAGTCTGTTGCGAGGTGGGTGCGAGTCTATCTAGCGGATCCGCAGATCTTGCGAGTGCAACGACCACCCATTTGTCTAGCTATTTAATCTAAAGATAACCATAGTTAGCAACAAACTTTCCCTAACCTACAAACTTGTTTTTTGGTAATTTGATTCAGATAAAAAAATTCTTTATTTTCCGAAAACCCACGTGTACACTCATTTATGAGAAATTTCTTTACCATAAAGAAATTTGCAAAAATAAAGATAAATAGAATTTTATCACTTTTTGTAATACTAAATTTGTTTATCGTATTATTATAATATTTTATTGCAATATATAATTATATTTGTAATTACACATATTTTCCTAGCACAGTTTACTAATTTTAAAGTTAGTCATATTATTAATTATTTGATTATTTTGTAATGTGGTCGTTTTGTTTCACTTACATTTCTAAGTTGACGTTTCGGGTTTCTCATTTCCAACCGTCTCTGTTTTTGAACATTGGCAACTATGAAGAGAACACGTCTAGTTATTTAGTGTATTTACATATAAATTCCCTAAGCTGATTGTTATATTTCTTTTAGTCTCTCCTTTTTTACCCAAAAAATAAAAATTTAAAAATGGTCAGCATAAGCTGCAATACAAATGAATATTATCGTTCCCAGTGTCTAGAAACACAAAAGGATATATTTGCGTTCCAATATAACTATTCAACCCTAAATTCACATAACAGGTTAACTAGAAAGCACTTAATTAGGCATGGCTTGTTTCATTACAATTTTTAATATCAAAATTTTCTTTTTTTAAATTAAAAGATGAACTACATTTAATTGCATATCTTTTAAGCTGACATTATTTATTATTTTGATCTAAATTTTTTCTTAAATATAAAAAATTAATTTTTTTACTTAAAAACTATAAATAAAGAGAGCCACAATATTCCAACTACATTTGACTATACACAAATATGATTGCAAAAATATCAAAGGACATCCTTGCGGGGCATGAACATCATTAGGCTACACTAGTAACATTATGTTTCCTCTTATTTCACAAAAAATGCATAGGTATTTATTTACCCAAAAAACAAAGTTGCACATATTTATTTGAGGACCAAATTTTGACTGCTACCAAGCAAGCAGCTAAGGGCTTCTCCCGCTTATGTGGCATCTTCTAATTGGTTGACAACTTCTACTATTTATAAGATCATCACATCATATCATGCCACCACAAAACAAATATGCACTTCCACATATACATCATTGTTGGGAACCTAGAAAATTTATTATTCATAATTTTTGACGTTCCAATTTGAGTAAATAGATTTGTTTAAATTCCATGAAACAAAATAAACGATAGTGAATTAGAGAGTTTTCACGGTATTAAAACTTCTTCTAACTAATTATTTTCCTATTTCTTCCAAATTAGATATGAGAGCGGGTTAAAAAGGAAGAAGAGGGAGGAATATAAAGTGTTATAATTTAGGTTATCAAATCTTTCGTATATAGGTAACACCCCTACTCCCAATTCTCGTTCCCGTTCCCGCTTTCATTCCCGCTCTCACTTTGTTTAGAACTACCGAACCTAATTCTCTCATACTTTCACTCTCCCGGGGACTTAGGCTATAATCCTATGTAATGATCTTAGCAGAATTAAATGCTCCGGCCCAATTAAATTCTGCCATGTCGCTGCTTCCCTGAATGCAGCCAAATTGCGTCCTTAATTTTATTTATGTTTTCTAGAAACAGTAGTATTAGGGAAGCCTGCATTTGAATGTCACAAATTTAATGAGAGGTGTTGGAATATTAGGTCGGGTCGTTTATGCGAATGACTGGCCTAAGACCCCAAACCTAATTTAATTTGAACATTTCGACCAAAAGGATGCTTATTGGTATTTTTTTATTTTTTTATTTTTTTGGTATTTGTATTGTGAAAAGCACAATTACTGTTGTTGCATCCTATTTTGTTAACACTTTATCGCAAGAAAATGTGAAATTTCATACCATTTTCACGTGAAAATTTCACTGGAAGGTCATTCTAGATTTCGGTTTAAAGCTCAAAAAGTATGTCAAAAGCCCGGTAACACTATGAATCAACATAAATCTACAAGGAGATTTATGTCTTAGGTTAATATGGTTCTCCACAAAATGTACACATTTTTTTTGTCTCAGAAACTACATAATGCTCTAAAAAAAAATGGTTATTTAGCTTGTGCGAGATGAAAAATGATTTCAACCATTTGTTAAAAAACAAATTATCCCTCCCTATATTACAAACTAGAGCTTGAAGCTTATCTCCTCAAATATCAAAAAATAAAAAAAATAAAAAAAATTGGTTGTATATCTGTAAAGTTCTAGCTCTATAATGTTTCTGAGAAGGCTTCTTAAGCAACTTGACAACAAATTCAAAATGAGGAATGTTACTTTCAAGTTGCAGCTTGTATCAGTACTTTTTATGCTTCCGGTCTCACTCCCACGTTGTAACATATAAATATTTCACATACATTGATATTTTCCGTATCTTGTGCTATTATGTTTTCCTTCATGTTATATTTATTCCCGATTTGACTCGTCCATTCAATCGGAATGTACGTTATGGGCGTTTTATTCACTAGGCTAATGCCTTTGAGCTTGAAGGCGAAGTTAATGTCTTAAACAGAGATCGAGCCTGTCATATTCTTAATAATTTGGGTATATTACTGTTGGTTTTCAACAATCAAGTATATTAATAATAATTTTTTAACAGAATTTGTAGAATTTTTTATATACAATTACTGGAATAAAATGTGACATGGAAAATAAATCAAATGAAATATATTGTTGAAATTATGTATATTAATGATACTAGGTAAGACCACAGTATGAC
>MKEJ01085682.1:0-16848 GCA_001753735.1 Embelia ribes | reverse complement strand
TTCTGTATCTCTAAGCAGTTTGAGTTAATGAATTATGATCATAGCGACGATAGACGGGTAGGAATATCTGAATATGATGGTGGGTTTGTGGTATGTTTATATTATTTCTTATTGTTGAAGGAATTAAAGGTTATTTCCTTTTTGTATACTGGCAATCTTTTCCAATTTCAGTGCCTGCTATCTGTTGTTTTATATCTTAATTGTGGTTTGTGTTATTCCAATTGTGGGTGTTTGATCCTCTTGCAGTTTTTAGCAAAATTATCAGGCGTAAACAGAGGGCTTGAACCCATGGATGATTTAGAATTTGTGCTACAAGCGAATGATGAATTAAGGAATTACAGGTTATTTTTATTTCAGTTTCTAGTATGAACTGATTGATGTTAAATTTTGTACAATCATATTAATGTTGATGGGTAGGATTGTAGGAGGATGGGGTGTGGTATTGAAAATAAAATGAATTTAGTGTCTGTATAAATCATTACGTTTGTTATTTAATTGGGGGTGTGTTATATTTCTGTTTCTGTGTAAATTGTTGAAAATGTTTATTCAATTGCGATTATGAACCCATATACGTGTGATTTATGTTTCCTTCTTTGTTGATAAGTTGATTTTACCCATGTAGCGTTCGTGTAATCAAGGAGAGAAAATTTGGTATTATTACAGAAAATGGTTGGCCTTTGTTATTTATTATCTACTATTCGGGTCCTAGCCTGATTAGTTTGTGCTTTAGCTTGTCACGAAAAGATTAGAGGCGTGACTACTTGCATTAATAATGTTAGAAAAACTTAACTAGCTTTGAGCCCACTGAAGTTATGTTTGAATTAAACCGAGGGCCTTTCGCCTCATGGTTGAATATATCCATCACTTTGTCAGCTACCACGATCACCATCACTTCTGTCTTGTAGGCACTATGTGTCGGTGCCAGGTGGAAGGATATTCTAGAGATCTTTCCTCGTCTTCTGTATGGGTGACTAACAGTGACATCTTCACTCTTTGTATTTCGGAAATTGCTATTTCGGTTGAATTTTCACATACTTATTCCAAGATATTATCCTTGAAGCAATACTACTTGTTTTAAGTTCATAGCAGACATGAGTTGATTGTGGCCTAGTAGGGTAAAGGAATTATTTGTTGTCTTGTGGAGAACTCTTAAGCGTCTTTATGTTTAGCATATGGGGATAACAATGTACTGAGATGAGTATTCTACTCAGATCTAGTGATCCTTTCAGGAAGAGGATCGTTTTGGTCTGGTGTTGAGCCATCTGCACAAGTATCTTTGATTGTCATGTCACTACGTTGTTTGTGGAAGGTGAGGTGGCAACCGCAAGACTGATGTAGCCGAATGTGAAGGAACGGATTCAAGCTTACGACATTGATGGAAAATGAGTCATCCATTTGGAAATTCTTCCTTTGTGTTTGCTTGTACATCTATTATATATTTATGTATACGCGCATATTTCCTCACGTCTAATTCCTATTTTCATGAACTAGTCCATTTTCATGCCCACGGTCTCTCTGTCCAGTGGTGAGAGCCCATATTCCGAGGATGACAATCGATGAGCTATTTGAGCAAAAGGGTGATGATGTTCAATCTGTTTTGGAAGAACTTGAGAAGGTATACTGTTGCCCGTACTCAATTGCGACTATTCTTATGGGCTCGCCATCATCATGTTTGTAAATCTAAGTAAGCGTAGCAAATTTTTTTTCTTTGGAGACCATGGCATGGGATTTTCCTTTTCCCCTTGTTTAGAAAATTATCACAAGCTAGTTTGTCTGGATCAGGTTATTGGAGCGTATGGATATAACATAGAACACATTGATGGTTGATATAATACATGATTCTTCGGTTGGCCAGGCAACACTTCATACGTTCTTTCACGAAGCTCTCATGTTTCCATAAGTATTCGTATTAACCGTTGAATTTAATTTCTCTCCACAGACGGTGTATAATTTTTTATAACAGCGGCCCTTAGATTAATGATACATGCATATAGATTGTGGGCTTACTTATATTTAAGGACACATTTTATGTATCCAAGCCCGCCATTGTAAAACATTTTTGTATAGAGTGGAGGAAACTTGTTCTTACCTTATGCTCTTGATATGATAAATCTGTTTTTTTCTTCTTTTTTTTCCGGTTCATTTGGCTCAACGTAAAAAGCAGAAGCTGATGCTGAAGCTAAGTACCTTGGTGGGGTTGGCGTTGCCAGGCAGAGGCAGGCAATAACCGATGGATTGAGAGAGAATATATTGAACTTCTCTCTCAAGATCGAGGGCACCTCAGCTAAAGAAGTGATGGACTTGATCATGATCACTCAATATTTCGACACAATTAAAGATCTTGGGAACTCTTCAAAGAATAAGACTGTGTTTCTACCACATGGTCCTGGACATGTTAGGGATATTGCTGACCAGGTTCGCAATGGGTTGAAGGAAGCATCTTGTGTGAAAATCAATGAGGAGTAACTTCTCGGTGGTACTGAATTCTTCTGAAAACTTGTGTTTTGAGTAAGTAATTTCCACTAGAGTGTTCTTTTTATTTAAAAAAATGGAAATTGTTGAGCGAGTATAAGGGCTGATTTGGCTCAGTTATGTAAATTTGATGGTTCCTCGTGAGCTTTTTGTTGTTAATAAGATCGAGAAATAAATTTTATGTCGTAGTTTAACATTTATGTATAAATTCAGATCTCCAGTTTCAGATACTCGTGGTTGGTTTTTGACGTCGAGTTGGTTACTGTCAATTGAATAGCATCTCTGCATTTTCCGGTTCTGGTCTTCTTTTATATGTTTTCTTCCTGATTGAAATATGTTCTATGCTCAATTGGGTTGTTAGGGGCAGCGTTTTTGCACCTGTATGGTCGTAGGTTTGATTCGTTACCATGCACGTTGTTTCGGAACTGTTTGTTGGAGACTGGGCACTTGAGCAATCATTATGCTGCAATTTTGGGAACTTGCTTTGTGCAGACTGTTTTCAAATATTTAGATTGAAAACACATTTGATTCTCAATTTCTCATTGTCACTTGTGATTATACAGCTTTTTCTTCCCCTTTTAGCTTTGTAATTTCAATTCTTACAAATATTTTGATTCATATTTGGGCATTTTCACAATACTGAGAAGAAAAAAAAAAAAAAAAGCTTATGATCTTGCTGCTGCAATTTCTAGCTCCAAATGGTATGTTCTCAACTTCTCTTCTTTCCATATTCTGTTTGTTTCCTCAATAAATTCCTCTATTCTTCTCCTCAACTCATCTTCGCCTTCCTCATTCTCTCTCTCGTTTTCTTCGTGAATGGTAGTATCCAGAAGACCCGAATCCATAGCTTCTGTATCAACAAAACTTTCATCGGACGATAAACACGTGTCTTTCAATTCTTCTGTCTCAGTTTTACATTTACGGGGAACGGCAACACAATCTTGAACATCATCCAAAATTGGTTTCGAGCCACTCACAAGTAATCCATTTATGTCGCTGAATTCACTAGTAGTTGTCGGAACGTCAATTTTGCCCGAGGATGAGCACGCGTCTTTTAATTCATAGACTACTGTTGGGGGAACGGAGGCACTATCTTGAACATCATCAGAAGCTGGCTTCGAGCCACTAACAAGTAAAACGACGACTATCAAATTGCATAAGCAGAATGCGAGTAGTGAATTGGTAGTCACGGGGGCAATTAACTCGATCGGTGAGGTAAACATGGCTCTAGTATGGACAAGAAAGACAAGAATTTAGCAAATTTGACACTAGAAAAATGGATTAGAGATGGTTTGTATTATGTTGATTGTGAGATATTTAATTAGTGGCAGTATTTATAGGTGTGTATAGATAGGTGTGCTCTGAAAGCTTTTGGGGGAACACTTGAATGGTGAGGTGTGGTATGAAAGCTATTCAGGGTTGAAATTAATTTATAACTACTATTTAATATTAGTATTTGTTTAATCATAATCCAAAATTGTAGTAGCATATGGGAAAGTTGCTATCTAACACTAAAAAAAATTGTGTAAGAGTAATAAATAATTTTTAGGTTAGGTGTATAGAATTTAATATTAAAAGAATTAAAGGTATTTTTGTAATCATATATATTAGATTTTGTGGGCAAAAATTATACTTCTGGTGATAGAATAAATTGGGATAAATTAAATAGGACAAAATAAGAAAACATGTCTGATTGTTAACTTGAGTTTTAGTGCCAATCATTCCGATCCAATTGTATTTTGTTGAGATTTTTCCATTCACTTTTAAGTGTTGTTTTATAAAACCAATAATGCATTAATTTTTTTATTTTTTTTAACAATTTACTGCTATTAACTATTCCACACAATACTATTTTTAGTATTTTCAAGACGGACGTAAAATATTATTATTTTTCTCTAAAATTGATGCTAAATTAATCGCATCCTTAATCTATGTGCAACGATCTTAAACAATACTCACTCCATTTTTTATAACTGACTTTTAGGTTTGTGTACACAAATTAAGAAAATAATTGGTGGAAAAATATAGATTAAAGTACACCTCATTAATACTTTTGCATTGTGAGTAAATGAGTGTATTTGGAAATTACAAAAGTAATTAATAAAAAGAGTAAATTAGTTAATTCATCAAATTTTATCCTCAAGAAAAAATCACTTATTTAAAAAAATTTATATTTTGCTCAAAGGCGATTTAGAAAAGAACTGAGAGACTACTTAAAAACATTAATTACACTAAAGGTTCTAATAGTTTCATAAACAATTCTAATTGGTCCCGTAGGTTTAATTCAAGCAGTAACATTCGTACAAGGAATATAGTTGGTCCTTACTATGGATATAAGTTGTTTTCATCAATAGAAAAAATTCTTATAATGTAACAAATACTGATTTATTGAGGGGTATATTAGCCTTTTCTTTAGATTATTAATATGAGAGAAAACTCTAGAATAGAGCAAATACGTTACAAAAATGGGGACCATATCCATCACTTAATTTACACTATAGTTGGGCTATTAATGTTGTAACTGAAACTATATAGACCAAATAGAGTTTTGGTTGAAACAACGGGCCCATTGCTTGTAGTTCACTCAAATCCCAATTGTTACTAGAATTTTGATTTCATTTTTAAATAATACTTATTCCCTCTGCAAATTATTAAGCAGTTTATTTTTTTTTAAATTTAAAATATAATAATTTAATATTTTAATATAACAAAAAGATAGATTTACTCAAGGAAGTTAAAACCAAACTGAACCTGCAGGTCCGATCAGGAACCGACATCTAGGTCGATCAAAAAACCCTCAAAATCGACCATACACAGAATTGGTTGAAACCGGCTAAACCGACTACAAACTGGTAAAATCGGTCAAAACTGATTGAAAATCGGTCGAATCGGTTCTGTAAATTAAAGTTTTTTTTAAAACATATGGAAACCGCGATTCTGATCGAATAAGAGTTTGCAAGTGAAGTTATTTTTTAATGTTATGAAATTACGTTATATGAATCATATTATGTTATTTTTTTGTTAGATATGATTTAATATATTATATTAAAAATTAAAATAATATTATTTAATTATAATCGGTTCAACCACGGTTGGATCATTAAACCTTGAACTAGTTCCCTCACCGGTTCAATGACTGGTCCGGTTTTGAAAACCTTGGCTCAGTCATACTTATCTCATACTAGCGGCAACCAGGTATAGTTTTGCTCTACGAAATAACTGTACGAGTCATAAAAAGTCACTGAATTAAACAAACAACATCAGTAAATCACGTTCGAAAATATTGTTCATTTACGAAAAAATTTCGCTCATAATTTTTGGGACTCTACAGAGGATATGAGTGGTGTAGCAGAATACTCGTTAATGATTCGATGCGATGTCTTAATTTGGTTCCATTTAGCCGCTCCCAATTTTGGGATGTTTATTATTGTATCATTTGCTTTGAAAGGTTAAAACTTAAATCTAGATGGCGACAAACAATTTGACACAATACTATGGCAGGCAAGGTCTAGGGTTCATATAATTTCCCAAAAATAAAAAGGCCTAGTGTACATATCTCACCAACCTATTCTGTGATTGATTCATATGTTTGACCAAGTTATCATAGGAAATTCCAGTCAGGCCGCATATCAGTGAAGCATTTCATGTGTTTTGCCAATTCATGTAAAAGACCCTGTGATCATATTCTTGCGTGGTTAAAGTGCAATTTGGATGTTTGGTTCATGTGATTATCTGTTTTTGGTTGGATCATAAGTTAAATTAGTGGTCACAATTCGGAATGTCAGTCTAGGCTAAAGGTAGTCGTATCTATCTTTTTTAACTTCATTCCTTCTTATAGAATCTGACTTCTAAATTTCTATTTCCTTTATCTCTCCAAGCGTAACAATGCTTTCTTTTGGCACCCATGCATTTAGGCATTCCAAGGACCAATTCGATTGGCAAAATATCGAATTCTGGTCCCAACCTTCCTGATAATTTGCCAAATTCAGAGGAGGCAATTCGTAGAGGAGAGTATTCTGTAATTAGGAGCTTGACTCGAGTTTTGGAGGTATTGGAAACAATTCTTACTAAAAAAAATGTATTTCTGTGGCAAAGTGTTTCCTATTTTTGTGTAATCTTAACACATTTTCAGGGGGGTGTTGAAGGCAAAAGACAAGTAGATAAAGCCATTGATAAATGTTCTTCCATGCAGGTAGAGCTTCCTGACCACTCAGGTGTAGCTTCTAGAATCTTGTTCTTTTCTAGGACTTAAGTTATTGTAAATGCCAGTAGTAGGGGGCTACACTGACTTCTTGAAGCTTTTTTGACTGTTGTTCCTCATATCAGTCTATTGAGTTATGTCTTTTGAGTATTGTATCACATATAAAATTGCATTTGGATTGAGGGATTTGAAATCCATAGGGATTCGGAAAGGATGACTAATAAGGCTATGTTGTCCATACACATGATATCCTTTAAGTTTTTATGACAAGTTATTCCAGGGAATGATTTTAGTGGTATAAATGTACGCTAGACAAATCAAATCCATGACAATGTAGCTGTAGTTGCGAAACCGAAATTCAAAAATATATGAACTCTTGAACCATTGGCCTCCAAAATACACATCGACTGCCCTAAATTTTGGATTTCAAATCCTGAATTTCCCAAATGTAACCTTGATCTTCATTGTTTTCATGATATTTATATTCTTGCAAGTTACAGAATTTACGGGAAGCTATTGGCACTTACAGAAATAGTATATTGCGTCAACCAGATGAGATGAAAAGGGAGGCATCGCTGTGCTATTTTGTAGATTACTTGGAAAGGTATTACTTTCTCACATGCTTTGCTGTGTACCTGCATACTGAGAGGGCAACGCTCCTCCCTAGAAACCATGTTTCAAGCAGTTTTGCAGATTGGATGAGAGCAAGGCCAGAGCTGTATAGCATCATTCGCAGGTGACATTCTATCTTCTGTTTCACAATAAAGCAGAGTATTCTCAGGTTTTCATTAAAACTGTTCAGTGTTAGAGAAACTTCTGAGATTGGATGTTGAAGCTACACGTATTGCCAGTAAAGTCACATTAAAACAATTATACAACTTGAGTAGGTTCTTGTTCTGCTAAAACAAGAAGGTGGGGTTACCTGAAGTTGACTGGCTTAAATGCCTGCACTTGACGGATGGCCTTTTTATGTCATGGGGCTGTAAAAACCTATAAATTAGGACATCCCTACTAGGCGACTACCAAGTCTTCAGATTTGTTATGTTCACTCGAATTTCTGCCATATGATGTATGTAAACCTGTCCAAGAGAATGTAGTTTATGGGATCTGCTCGGGTATTATGAGGACTATTTTTTGCAATCATCTCTATGGGCGAGCGCCATAGATCAAATGAACGAGAAGAGTTGTAGTTGTGGGTCAATTACGGAGTAGTAGAAATTTTGTGGCGTCAATCAGAAACACAAAGAGCACTCTGATTTTTGGGGAGGAAGAACCTTTGGTGAAGAATTGGAACAAGGAATATATAATTTGAATGCTCCATTAAGTGTTTATTATTCAGAGCACTCAATTTAGTAATTTTCCTAAATTACCTACTTTGAATTATTATCTCATTTGCAAGTACCAAAACATGAGAAATAATATTAGATTATTTTGTTACATCACTTGGCACATTTGAGAAACAATTCTTACTTCACATAACCAAAGACAGAGTAGGATTATGGTGATGAATTATTGCTACCTATGTGAAAAAGATGGCCAGAGTGTTAATCAAATTTTACTTTGTAGGAAAATTCGAGGGAGCTTTGGAGTCTCATACTATGCATCTTTAGAAATTGTGCCTCATTCATTTACAGATATAATGATGTTCTAGATTCAAGGAGAGTGAAAACGGCATGAGTCATTGTGCCCACCTATTTATTTTGGTGCATTTGGAAGGAGTGAAACTCTAGAACCTTTTATAGTTAATTGTTTAGCATGATTTCCAGAGCAAGGACCACTTCCTGAGAGAAAAAATATCAATTTTTAGGTAGTTGCATAGTGATCATGCGCAAGTTTTTGTTGATGTGAGTCATTTTCCATTTGTTGCTTGTTTGGGTTATCCTGTCTTGGTATACTTGTAAAGGTGACACTTTCCTTCATAAACGCTTTGTCATCCTTACAAGATAATTTTCTTATCAAGATGATAACAATGATAAGGCCTCTGGAAAAATCACTTCCACACCTAGTAAGCATTTTGATGTCCTTATCCTTTGTTGTGCTCTTTTCTGTAGATTGCTCAGGAGAGACCCAATGGGTGCACTTGGTTATGCAAGTTCACAGTCATCACTTAGAATTGCTGAATCTGCTGAAGGGCGCCCTTGTGAAATGAGTAGTGTTTCTGCCTTGAGGGATGGAGAAGTTCTGGGAAGTCAAACTGTTCTCAAGAGTGATCATTGTCCAGGCTGTCAAAATCCCAGCTTGCTTGAAAGAGTGGACGGTGCCCCCAACTTTAGAGAAATTCCTGGTTTCCCTGTTTATGGTGTTGCAAATCCAACTGTTGATGGAATTAGATCTGTCATTCAAAGGATAGATAGGTCTAAAGATGGCCGGAAAGTTCTTTGGCACAACATGCGAGAAGAACCTGTCATCTATATCAATGGAAAGCCATTTGTACTTCGCGAAGTTGAGAGACCATACAAAAACATGCTTGAATACTCGGTATACAGCTGCTGCCGCGACTTACGTTTATTTCTTGCAAACTTGGGGTGTTGCAAATGATATAATGTTTTGGATTTCACTTTATCTCGTGTGCCAAGTCAGAGAATGGAAGCAATATATAGTTAGTTTACCAGTTTTATTAGCATAAATTGCTTAAAGTTCAGTGACCAATGTTTTAAAATATGGAAATACTTAACCTCCTTAAATGTAGTTGTTGCAAGGTGTTGCTTTAGTGTAAGAATCAGTTTTTATTTTTTTGCTTTCCTTTTGTTTGTCTATTTTTAATTTATTTTGTCATAAGCCTGTTATGCTAAAGTACTATGGCTTTCTCCCTTAGGGAATTGATCGTGAAAGAGTGGAGAGAATGGAGGCCAGACTGAAAGAAGATATTCTGCGAGAAGCTGAACGATATGAAGGCGCTGTAATGGTTATACATGAAACTGATGATGGACAGATATATGATGCCTGGGAACACGTCTGCCCTGATCAAGTTCAGACACCACTGGAGGTTTTTAAATGCTTAGAGTCCGAGGGGTTTCCTATCAAGTATGCCCGTGTGCCTATAACTGATGGTAAAGCTCCCAAAAGTTCTGACTTCGACACTTTGGCTCGGAATATTGCAGCAGCTTGTACTGATACTGCTTTTGTTTTCAATTGCCAGGTAAAAGTTGTTAGTCCATTTTAGGTGACTGCTTTCTATTGTGAGGATTTGTCATTAGCTTTTTCACTTTCTGTGTTGAAGATTACTCTGTTTATGTCTTTCTGCTGATGCTAATTAAGCTTAACAGATGGGAATAGGGAGGACTACCACTGGTACGGTTATTGCTTGCCTTCTAAAACTTCGAATTGATCATGGGAGACCCATCAAAGTTTTGCTCGGTAATGCATTGCGCGAGGAGGAAGATGGCAGTTCATCTGATGGTGAAGAAACAAGTGATCATGGTGTTTCATTTGCATCTGGTTCTTTGACAAGAAAACCAGAAAGGGAGACAAGTCACGCTTTTGGAATAAATGACATCTTGCTGTTGTGGAAGATAACGCGTTTATTTGATAATGGGGTGGAATGCCGGGAAGCGTTGGATGCTGTTATTGACAGATGTTCAGCTCTCCAAAATATACGCCAAGCAGTCCTGCAATACAGAAAAGTGTTCAATCAGCAAGATGTTGAACCAAGGGAAAGAAGACTGGACCTAAACCGTGGAGCTGAATACTTGGAACGCTATTTTCGTTTAATTGCTTTTGCAGCATATCTTGGAAGTGAAGCATTTGATGGGTTCTGTGGACAAGGCGAATCAAGGATGACATTCAAGAATTGGTTGCACCAGAGAACAGAAGTCCAAGCTATGAAATGGAGCATAAGATTAAGGCCTGGACGATTCTTTACTGTCCCTGTAAATCATTCGCCCTGATCATGTGTTGATCATTAAATTCAATTTCTTTACGTAACTTCAATATGATTGGATGCGTCTTATGTTCAGGAGGAGTTGAGGACGCCACATGAATCTCAACATGGAGATGCAGTAATGGAGGCCATTGTCAATGCTCGTAATGGTTCAGTTCTTGGAAAAGGTTCTATTGTTAAGATGTATTTCTTTCCTGGTCAGAGAACTTCAAGCAACATTCAAATTCATGGTGCCCCTCATGTTTACAAGGTATGCCTGAATCTTATACTGTAAGACTGTACCAGTGAGAAGATCATTCGAAATGGTGCAGGTTCTGTACTGGTCCATTCTGCATCATGCTGGCTTGTACCTACCACCTTCTTGGTAGTATCAAGAAAGTTAAAAGTTCCCTAACTGTCCAGTTCAGCTAAAAAAATTTTCTGTATTCTTTTCTTTTTCTATATCATAGGAAATAAGAAAACCTTGTGTTGTATGTGATGTATTTGACATTAAAATTTCAAATTTGAGAGTTTATGATGTGCTGGGGAGAGGTTACCCCTCGAAGAGAGTGAGAGCAACTTGGGTTTGGGCTCCTATCTGTATCTTCGAGTCGCTTAGGTCATGGTTCCTATAATCCAATTTATCTCCCTTGATGCATTTGGAGGGAACAGAACTCTGGAACCTTTGATAATTCTGAGCGAACTGTACATAGGCTTAAAGATGTTTGCATAGGAAAACTTTTTGGTTGAGTTAAGCTAGAAGTAGCTCATGAGGTGTCTAGCTTTTTAGAACTTTTTGGGGCTACATGGTAATCGTTCTTGAATTTTACGATGTGATTTTTGGTTTTGGGTGGGTGTGTAAAGTGTGCAGCCTCTTTTGCAATGGTGATCCTTTACTTCATAAGTGCTGCTTTTACTCACATACTTCACCAAAAAGACGAAAAGAAAATTGAACTTAGATATTTGATATAAGATCTATACATGGGAAAAAACTTCAAAAGCAACCACCATACTAATAAGGATAATCCAAATCTTCAGGAGGCCTGGGCTTTTCTATCCTGAAATGGATTTTGAATGTTGAGGAGGCCAGAGGCCTGAATATAAGAGGATGTCTCAAAATTATTTTCGTTCTACGTATAGTTAGATTCTGCATCTATAGAAAACGTGTTGGTTTTGCAGATACTAAGAAATTGTAATTGAAAACATTAAAATCCACATGGTCTGTCATTTTATCTCCAAATTTTCTGTTCTTTTTCTGTTGAAATTTCTTCTATTTTTCGTTGTTTCCCTGCTTTCTGTTCCCTGTTTTATATGTCACGTGCGATTGAGAGAATAATGAGCCCCATTTGCAGTCTGTTTCTTATGATATCCTGTTTTTTGGATTGTATGAGCCACAGTTCTGTCATGAGTAGTTTCATCATTTGTTTGTCAGATTTTTTGTTTTCTTTTTCTGTAACCTGCAGTTGGTTCTTGTCGTTTAAGTTACAACTTCCATAATTTTCAGGTGGATGGTTACCCTGTCTATAGCATGGCAACTCCGACACTAGCTGGCGCCAAGGGAATGTTAACCTACCTGGGTGCCAAGCCCATCGTGGAAGGAAGTGTCACTAAAAAAGTGGTTTTAACTGATCTGAGAGAAGAAGTTGTAGTTTATATTAGTGGTACTCCATTTGTTCTTAGGGAATTAAATCAACCGGTTGATACCCTTAAGCATGTCGGAATCACTGGTCCGGTGGTGTGTAGATCGTTCTAGACACCCTTTCTATGAAGAGTATTTTATTTTCCACTAATCACTTCACTTATTTCCTTCTCTTTTATTTTTTCTTTATCATTTGCAGGTGGAGCACATGGAGCTGCGGCTTAAGGAAGATATAATAGCAGAGGTGAAACGCTCTGGTGGTCGAATGCTTCTTCATCGTGAAGAATTCAGCTCTGTATCAAAGCAGGCAAGTGTTGTAGGATACTGGGAGAGCATTTTTATAGATGACGTGAAGACACCCGCTGAAGTATATGCTGCTTTGAAAGATGAAGGATACAACATTGAGTACAGGAGAATACCATTAACGAGAGAGAGAAATGCGTTTGCTTTTGATATTGATGCGATCCAATCACTTAAAGATGAGTAAGCATCTCTTTCAAATATGTTACAAATATAAAGTTGTTTTGCCTGTCTTTGGAATACACTGGATGGCGTTTAGGCATCCTTTATTATGTATATTCCACCTCAAATTCGAACTTAAGATGTATCATGGAAATGTCTTTTGCCTTAGTGGCTCTGCCCAGACTCAGACATAGGGATACGTGCAGTGCAGTTTGTGCTGTTTGAGAGTGTAAATATAAACCAAACGTCTGAAAGATGGTTGATTTTGGTTTGTTCAGTTTCGGAAAAATGAGTATATAATCCTGTAAAGCTCCAAGCTTTTGGTGACTTGTTTGAGCTGAGTAGAATTGAGATTCAGAGATAGAAGTAACTGTTTTGTTGGTTAGGCATAGTTTAAAGCAGCTGAGTAGAATAATGATTTTTGATTGACAGAAGGTGTACCTCTCTTGAAATGAGATGATCTTGATTGATGATGATCAGCTATTAATTCTCGGTTGTCAAATCGAAAATCATGTTGTATGCACTCAGTTTGGTTTGGTTTGGTTTTAGTACGATTTTCAATTTCTCACACCGCCAACCGAACCATAATAGTCTGTTTACTTATTTTTCCAAACCATACTGAACGGCCTATTCCAAGAAGCCTGCCCATGGTGTGGTTGGTTTTGATTTTGCCCACCCCTCTGAAGACAAAGTTGGAAAATATCATTTACCTTTTTATTTGAAGGCATTGTATCCAAGCACTAGAAAATACTTTTTTTTTTCAACCTTTGACCACTCTAGGATGCAAAACAAAAAATTGTAATTCACTTAATGGCATTTCAATATTGCTTAGGGCAATTTATTATTGTTTATATTTTATGTTTCCTTTTTTAAAACCAACAAAGAGGTTACTTGGTGACTTGATTATTGTTTTTTTTTTTCTGGAATGAAACTAAGAACTTGTTTAAATTTTTATCGCCGAATTATAATCACAAAAACCGGTCTTATGCTTCTTTCTTTATTTCCCTGGGCCGAGTCCTATTCTTCAACTTACGTCACAGTAAATAGCATCATGTCACCTCCCATTCTCATCTTCAGTTTGTACTCTGCCTCCACTAACCCTGTAGACTGTCTGTTTGCTCTATTCTTTTCCAAAAAGCTTTCTCTCTTAACTCCATATCTCTACTCATTCAAGCGTAGCAGTTCCATACTACACACCTTTCACTGAACAATAAGGTGAATCCATATGGAATTGCTCCTGATGAGGGAAAATGCAGAAAAGGAATCCTAATTGCTTCTTCAATTCAATGAACTATTTGGCTAGTCTAATGCTCAAAAATTCGACCTTCTGTTCATACGTGCCCCAATTTCTCTTCCTAGATGTCGTTCGGTTCTCAAGTTGAAGCTTTAATTCTAGTAATGATTGGGACTATGTGGTTTTAATCTTGGAAGCATTTGCATGAAAAAAGAAAAATCTTTGTGGCAAATAAAGTCTTTTTTGCTAACCAATTTTTGGAAATATAATGTGTTGCCAAACATGTTCTCTGTTTCTATGTCTGGTAAAATGAATAAACGTACAGAAAAGAGTAAAGATAAATGTGAACATATAGGGATCAGTTAAAGGGCCAAAAAATGGACCCTGATGGTTTAAAATGGAGATAGCGTTTTCTTTTTGCTATTAAAAAGTGTGGAATTTGGTTTAGTTCTTGCATCATCAATGTTGATTCCATTTAATTTAGAGGGACAAGCCAATTTCTTGTCATTTGTATCTCAAAATTTGACGATGTATTTATATGTAGCAATATTGTCTTTGTAACTGAGGCATTCTTTCCACTTCAGCTCTGCGTCCTCTTACCTTTTCGTGTCACACACTGGATTCGGAGGAGTTTCCTATGCAATGGCTATTATTTGTACAAGACTTGATGCAGATGCGAAGTTAGCAATAAAAGAGACTCAATCATCAAGTTTACCCGATTTTGCTTCGAAAGAAGCACACAAAATGGGTGATTATAGGGATATTCTAAGCCTCACCAGGGTTCTTGTAAACGGCCCAAGGAGTAAAACAGATGTTGACATCATCATAGCAAGGTATGCATTCTCTTAACTGACAATGGATACATCTGATTTTGTGATGTTGCTTGCTCCCTTTGTAACTATTGATGTGAATGCATGACAAGATTTGTCGTGGAACATATATGACAAGCCACTTCTATTTGCATTTGTAACTAGCCAATGGCCATTAGTCAGAACATGTACCTGTCAAACAAACAAATCTTAACTTGGACTATACTATTTTTCCCTGTTGAGGCTTGAGAACATATGCTTTCTGATTTTCATTCTCTCTCCTGTTGGTAAATGCATCATAGTTGTTCCACATGCCTGCTAAGCGTACTTGGGTCTGCAAAACATTTAAGGCGCAATGAGCATCTATTTCGCGGGTTTATTTCTATTATTTTGGCAATACAATGTGCAATAGTTTTGTAGACTCAGAAACAAAATACGTAGTCAAATAGACTTGATATCTTAATGTGTTTGGTGTACCTTCTCTTAATGTGTTTGGTGACCATGTGGGTTAGGTTCTACTCTGTAGATCAGAGTGGAAATGACTTTAGGAAATCCATGCACAAAGAAGTCACATCTGAAGATTTTGCAAGTTATGTAATCAGTTGTTCTGAGTGCCAATTAGAGACTTTCGATTATCATTCAGAATCTCTGGACTTTCTGGCTTGAGAAAATCTACAACATGCTGTCTTATATAATTCATATTTCTGTGTAGTTGCTCCTTACCAAAAAGAATGAAACTACAGGTGTGCAGGTGCTGGGCATTTGCAAGATGATATTCTTTATTACCATGAGCAAGTACGAAGGTTTTCGGATGGCAATGATGAGCATCGAGTATACCTCATGGATATGGGCAATAAGGCTTTAAGGTCAGTTTGAGTTCCTATATAAAGAAATGGTGTCTAATATCTCTAGGAAACTAGCATTATAATTTCCTACTGAACTATTCATTTAGTAATCTAAAAAGGAAACCACTAGGGATAGCCTAGTGGCTAGAACCCGGGTTCCTCAATAATAGGTCTTGGGTTCGCCTCGCCTCTCTCCCGGCCCAAGGCCTCCCAATGTACAAAAAAGAAAGTAATCTAAATAGGAAAGGCATCATATTTGAAATAGTTGACCTATTCATAGAGCAGAGTCTTGTGCATGACTTCAAAGCGCATAAATTAGTCTTGTGATTATTTCGGCATTTGTTGAATGCGGCTCCTTGTCGAGGGTTCAGTTAGCATCAGCATTTTTGGAAACAAAATAAAATAGTTTGGCAATAGGCATTGTTTATCTTTGCAGGAAGTTTTCGACAGCAATGATTGGTTAAAGCATTTTGTTTGATCTTTCAGGAGATACTTTTTCTTAATCACTTTTAGATCCTACCTCTACTGCACTTCAGCAAATGAGATGCAATTCTCGACGTGGATGGAAGCAAGACCTGAGCTTGGCCATCTTTGTAATAATCTAAGGATTGACAAGTAATGATTGCAGATGAAAATGTGTGAAAACATTCATGTACATTTATGTACAGCTTACAGACAATATGTTCGATGTAGTCTTCTTTAAAGTTGTGCATGTATTATTTTCAGTGATGGGTAATAACTGTCTACGCATAAAATGCACACATATGAGTGCATGTATTCCTAATGCTAAAAGGGAAGCTTGAGTTTGTTATTGGTTTCATATGAGGTCATGTTTGTGCCACACGAGCCCTTTTAACATGAGAAGAGACAGTCACAAGAATGAAAAATTAGAATAATTGAGGGGACGGTATTTGGTCTGGATACAGTACTTTTATTTGTAATTTAGCCGCAGTTATTCGGCCATTTAAACGCTTTTATACTTGCGTGATTAGAGATGATCTGTTTCTGACGCTCTGTTTCCAACGGCCTAAGGGGTTCCAATTCAAAAATAATTGGAGGCCCACACAGAATTGAGCTGTTGATTGGTTTTGTTTTAATTTAGTAATGCTGCAATTCATATAATTCAACAGTGGTAGGTCATGCTTACATAGCGCATAGTATTCTTATTTAATAATTGGACTTCATGCTTAAATCAATCAAAGTAAAATATCGCATCAATAATGATAATTCATAACACTCCCTCTTGGTTGATCAAGCATTAAAATATTGTCTTCTCCTAATTTGAATGATAACTGGATGACTCTAAATTATTAAATGTTTATTTGAA
>MKEJ01085681.1:0-10596 GCA_001753735.1 Embelia ribes | reverse complement strand
AATATATATATATATATATATATATATATATATGTATGTATGTATGTAAATTATTTTCTGCCCATGCACGTTCAATCTTGTTTGATGACAACCTCAGTTCCCCCTTTTTCGCATGCTCCAATTAACTCGTGTTACTTAATGAAGACGTTGATCTCCACGAATGATGTAAACCGTTTGTGACTGTGTATTCAACTTTTACAATAAGCAATGACCCAAAAACTTTTATAATAAGTTTCAACATTATCCAGATAGATTTGGTGCATTTATGACGCATGTTTACACGAATACACCCAACTTGTTTTCTCCTTTTTACCTTTTTCTTATTTTGCAAAAACAGTGAACAGATAGTTGGTACGTTCATGGGATTGAAATTAAGATGGGAAAATTCAACTGTTAATACCGTTTTTATTAGGAACAGATTCAAAATATATAAGTAACAAATTTATGAAAATGGCTAAATTTACATAAAAAAAAATTATAATGTAAATTTAATATTAAAATTACAAATAAAAATTTTACATTAAAAAATTTTTGCTCAAAAAAATTATGGAAGTGATTTTAGTTTTTTTTAGCAAACTATTAGATCCGGCTGGGAAAAAAAAGTTAGTGAACAGGGAAAGAAAGCTTGCCACTTCATTAGACACGTTTTAAAAGAACCAACTTTTAAAAGACCTTTACATTTCCACCCAATATTTCAAACTAATTTGCAACCCTATTTGTTAAAAAAATTGCCTTTGCTTCAAATTTTCACGTTTTGTTTGGTTGAGATATCCATGTGCCATTTTAACCAAGGGTGCTGAACATGTTAACTGCTCAAGATCTAATTTGTTGTTGCAACAAGAATTTAATAATTGTGATTAATTAAGTAAAGTAAGAAAAAAATAGTACGATTCTTGCAATGTTTCATAATGAAAATGCCACGTAATATATACATGACAGTTAAATCATCAAAACAATTGACAAATTAAGAAAAAGAAACATTAAGGAATAAAAAGATACAAGTAATACTATATATATATATATATATATATAGTTTTATGACATAAATTTAGTTTTAAAGCATATTACGGAGTCCGGTAAAGTTTATAGATATTCGTAATCTCTTGTGGGGCATGAAAAGTCCAATGTTGGTAGTTACCGATTACAGACAACACAAAAGTTGACTGCTTAAATAGATGAGAATCAATAATGAACTTGAATGAGAAGTTAACTAAAGCTCATTTACCTAGATTTTTGTACTTCCTTTTTGCTACTATATTTTTTAAGGATATGGGCTACGAGCTAAAATCTAAAACGATAAATACTACTCGCAGTATACTATCTTGTAAGGTTACAATGTAAAAGCATATCATTAAATTAATTACATGAGTTTTAATTTGTTTCAAAAGACTTAAAATTGTTACTAACTTACTCCATAAATTTAAATTAGATCAAGATAATATTTTAATTGCATTATGGGCAACTTAATCTTTACTTTAAAGTGAAGAAAGTGTTGGGTGGAATACTGGGCTTATCAACAAATGTTTTCCCTTTTTTGAAAAGACACAAGGCTGTCTAAATTAGCATATACAGTTGGAAGGTGAAGAATATGACGACAAACAAAACCCAAAATAATAAAAAGAAAAAGAGGCAAGGGCTAAAACCTATGTTGCTAAGGCAAGGCAATCTATAACCTATTACCCTAAAAAACGTAAAAACAAACAAGCAAAGAAAAGAATTCACAATATTTGCTCCCACACTTGTATATATACCCCTTGCATACATTCCATTACTTCCCCTTCCTTCCCTCCCTCTCTCTCTCTCTCTCTCTCTCTCTCTCTCTTCATGGCAACATATATTAGAAAAATTGCCTTCTTGTTCACTCTTCTTATTTTTTATCTCTCTTTCTCAGGTATCTACTTCTTTTAGGTTCACCTGCTTAATTTGGTTACAGTACTTTTTTCCCTACACTTTCCAAATTTTGTATTCATGCTAAATATTTTAGGCTTGATAATTTATTTATTATTAATTATTATTATTATAATTATTTTTAATGTTTTTGTAGGTGTTGACTCTCTTGGCATCAATTACGGCCAAGTTGCCAACAATTTACCACCACCGGGAAGAGTTCTCGAGCTCTTAAAATTATATAGAATAACCAAAGCAAGAATTTACGACACAAACCCTCAAATTTTAACCGCATTTGCAAATTCCGGTGTGGAGCTCATTGTCACCGTGGAAAATGAAAATTTGGGCAATTTAATGGATCCACAACAAGCTCTCCAATGGGTAAATAGCCATATAAGACCCTATTTTCCTGCCACTCGGATTGCCGGAATTGCGGTTGGAAACGAGGTCTTCACCGGTGCTGACATGTCGCTAATGGACAAGGTTGTTCCGGCCATGGTTAGCATTCACTCGGCCTTGGTTCTATTAGGGTTAGCTCAATACATACACATATCAACCCCGTGTTCACTAGCGGTTCTGGCGCAGTCTTACCCGCCTTCAGCCGGCAGTTTCCAACCAGAACTAGCCGGAATAATGCCGGAGTTTTTAAAATTTTTGGCTGGTACAAAATCCCCCTTTTGGATCAATGCATATCCTTATTTTGCATATAAGGATGACCCCACTAGGATTTCCTTGAACTATGCACTATTTAACCCTAATGTTGGCATGACTGACCCTTACACTAAGTTACACTATGACAACATGCTATATGCTCAAGTTGATGCGGTTACATTTGCCCTAGCTAGAATGGGGTTTGGTGGGTTAGAGGTTAGTGTTTCTGAGACCGGGTGGCCTTCGAAGGGTGACGAGAATGAGGTGGGTGCAACGGTGGAAAATGCCGCTACATATAATAGAAACTTATTGAGACGACAAATGGCTAGTGAAGGTACACCATTGAGGCCTAACATGAGATTAGAGGTTTATTTGTTTGCATTGTTTAATGAGGATTTAAAGCCTGGACCGTCTTCAGAGAGAAATTATGGACTATTTGAGCCGGATGAGTCTATGGTTTACAATGTAGGCCTCTCGGCTTTGTCAACCATTTCGACCCCTGGGGCGGCTTCTATTTCGCTAACATCTTCTTCTACGACGGTAAAGCCGTGAAATTCAATTTTAATGCACATAATGAGATTTTTTTTTTGTCTCAAACGGCATTTTATACTTGATTAGATAAATGGGATCCGTTAAATTGGTAAAATTTAAAATAGAAGCATTAATATTGTTGGGTGATTTCATTAATGTAAGACAGATAACTAAACGCCAAAATGACAATAAAAATCAATAATTAAAATTTAACATCAACTTTTAGTGCCATCGTATATATCAACTTTCAAGTTGTATGCATGTTCAAAGAGTTTCTGTATGGTGGATAATATATTCACTTTATAAGATACAAAAATATTACTGCAATGATAATTCTTACTGATTAGTTGTTTGACTAACACTTAATTATTCTGTAATAGGTAACCAAGAGGGGATATCGAAGCTTGGTGTATTGGATGTTTGTGTATTTGATAACCTTCCAAGTATTTGTTAGAAGACAATATTAAGCAAACAGAGATTGATCTTCGTGTAAATATGCATCTCAACGATGAAAGAGGGACTTCATCTTGAGGCCCTTCACAACTTAGACTCAAACGAGCTGGTGAACCAATCAGATGTAGCCTCACCGAATCCGAACCTTCTATGTATACTTCATATTTGTTGTAGACTACATTAAATTAATGGTAATTCAACACTTAATCAGAATCAAAATATGATTCTGCCATAGTGTTGAATGTTCATTAAAAAATTAGAGCAGTCTCAATAAAAATGATAGGTTTAGTGTAAAAAAATCCGAGTACTCCCCCTTTTATGATTGATGTGTGATATTGAGGCCAATGTCGACCCGAATTGAATGGTCAAGGTTCGAACAGATCAAGATTTCTTATTTTTTTTGGAAGATAGAAATCAACCAAACAAGACCACCTCAATGATTGTATTTTTTCCATTTTCCTCTTAGCTCGAATTAGAAAAACTGTATGTATATTATTTGTTTTATGCTAATAAAGAATAGTGACAACAATCTTGCAGTTGACACCTCATTGGTCGCCAAAAGCGATCTACTTTTTGACATGGACTCCTTTAACTGTCGCTAGATGTATAAAAATTTCTTATTCTATTTTTCTTTTTTCAGTAAATAAATGATATAAAATGCACAAGGTTGAGAATAAAAATTCCAGAAAATTCAAAAGCTTAGGCTTTGTTTGGTGGTTAATATATTATCTTGAAGCGGCAAGCGCTTTATTCCCTCTCCTTAACCGTCAGCAGTGGCCTTTAATTTTCCGTTCTTTATGAAAGTAGCTTTAGAATTTATCTATCACAGGGGCCATCTGGAGAATATGTTAGAGAAATTGTTTATTGTATATAGGTTTTAATTATATTATATAATTTTGTCACTAACTTTCCACTGTGCTAGAAGGCTTAATTAATTGCAATATGATTTTGGACATACACTTATAAGTAAAACATTGAAGCGGATTATGACCACCCAAATTAATTAATTTGATTTTATTATGTGCAAAAATATGAAAGTTCCGAAGAATACCTATAGAATTATATGACTGGCATTCGTTATCTCATTGGAAAGCTTCATACTGTATGGCTATGATATATATTGAACTATCCTTAGTATCGTATTCGTTCTCATTAATCTTGTTCTTTCTGTGAGTACCAATTTTTAAATTTGTTTGATTCCACGTCTAAAATGCATTTTAACACTACAAAAAAAAAAAAAAAAAAAAAAAAAAAAAAAAATAAAAAAAAAAAAATATTTAAATTAAAAAAAAAAATATAAAAAAAATTAAAAACGTGTTTTTTTTTTTTTTTTTTCAAAGTTATGTCCATTTTTCCTATGGACTATATTACTCCTAGCAAAATAATAGTCCATTAACAAATAAATATACAATATTTTCATACCCACCTTCTCCTACCTTTCTAATTTCAATTCCGGTCTCCTTTTCTCTCTCACTTTTCAATTGTCGTCTCCCCTCTCTCAACTCCCTATGTTTGGAAACCTACCAAAAGATAGATCACGGAGTGTATTTTAACATGTGGAAACTTATATGCACGATGAATAATCTGTCTGAATAATTAGTCCTTAACGATCGGAGAACATTAACCATGACTTAATCCAATTAGTCGATCCATTTATAAACAATTATGCCTCGATGGCTAGTGCTATTTGAACATCATTTATCTCATTGGTACTTGTTAGAATTTATTGAGAAAATTCATATTTTTGGATTTAATGTTGCCATTCATAAGCCCAAAACATTAGACGGTGTGAATGATAAATGGCATAAAATTGGTGCTCATATAGCGAGCAAAGTTGGGAAAAATAGACAAAAATAAGTCGTCACATATTTTTACACAGAGGTAATACAGAACCACATTAAATATTATTATATATTATGAGCGGTTTGAATTTTGTGTAAATAAAAAACAAAGGGTGCTTGTGTACAGACGATATGTGATGCAACCGAATTTAATTTTGTGTAAATATGAGATGTATTTATTTTGTTAATGGACTTGTGGCTTGACATTCGTAGGCCTGAAATTTAAATAAGGCCCATCACTTTTATTTGTCCCAACTGGAGGCTAAAATGGCAATATTATTGTGCGGGAAAAGTTGAACCAATTGTAGCGTGATAATTGCGCAGGAAAAGTCACACGTTTTAACCGAAATAGTCCTACGCACCGTAGGTTGTGACCCTTTCCACTTGTACCCTCTCATTTTAAATGATGGTTATTCCTAATGGGTGCTTAGAAAATTATAATTAGGCATTCCTTCTCCCACTTTCAAGCATTTACATGAACAAAATTTATGCACATACTTGCACTTTGCATATTATAGAAAATAGAAAGTATCGTTCTATGAAATATTTGACTAGATATTTAAATTGTGGTTTTCTTTTCAATGTAGCGATCAAACGTTGTACTTTAAGAATCTATTGCTAAAGTATAAAACAGAAGCAAGTGGTGGTGGACAAATTGGGTTTAAGAGCACAAGGCTAAACTTTTGTCTTGTGTGAAATTAAATCCGAAACTATTTAATATTTCGGTGAAAAAAGTCTACACTTCCAATAAAGTACGCGTTTAATTCTGTGTTATAATTATTATTCCAATTTTGTAATCAAATTAAATTTATACAGAAAAAATAAAAATACTTTATTATTATATTAGAGCAATTGCAAGAGATCAAGTGATGGGATGTAAGTGCTAAGAATAGAAATTTTTAAATAAAATTATGAAATTATTCAATTGGCCTCAAGTCTTTATTTATATTTTTATATCTAAAAATCTACACTCCCCTTGCACAAGAGTGAAAAACCTATCTTCTGACTCAAGTACCATTTTGGGTTTGAAGCTCGAGTTTTTTTTTTTTATATTAATTGTATGTAGTACCTTACTTTTAAGTACAAAAAGAGTTATTTTTATATGGGTAAATTACACTTTGCACCCATGAGGTTTCTGACAATTTTAAAATACTCCGTCAAAATTTTTAAATTACAGTTTCCCCCAATTTAGTTTACAAATTTGCCTTTCGTGAAAAAGACAATTTTACCCCTTGATCTCTTGGCTTATTTAACAGTTTCAGAGTTGATATAGATTTGATAAATGTTATTCTTTTTAGGAAATGTTATTACATATATTTAAACACAATTTTATAGCATATATTTTGATATATTGTAATATAAATGTAGAAATGAAATTCAAATTATTTCATCTACCAATTATCTCTTCTTCCATGATTATTATTTGCCGAAATGAGATGGGTGCTAGATATTTAATTAATAAATTAAAGTTCAAATATCGTGGTTATAAGCTAATACTATAATATACTAATTGTTTCATTTTAGCCTATATTACATTTTAAATTTAATTTAGGATATTTTAGACAAAAAAATGTTGGTCAAGCGGTACTTTTGAAATTTTGAGGGTCATTTTTGACAAACTAGTTGACTTTCACTTTACCCCCAAAAATGTGGAGGTAAAGAGTAATGAGCAAATAAAACTCAAGGGGGAAGTTGTAGTTTCAAAAACCTCATTTGGACAAAGTGTAATTTACCCTTATAAAATTTATCAGGATGCTGAAATTAAGTAAAAAATATTGTACATTTAAATTTTGATACGACAATTACACAAATAAAAAAAATTATATTAAAAATTTTGTCACTAAAAATTATGAAAAATAATGTATATCCATATAGTAAACTCCTGGATGTCACCGACAAACAGTCAAACGCAACACTAACACGTATATTAGCAGTGAGCTGGAGTGGTCCTCAAGTTGGACTAACATATATACCATAGTTACGTTATTATTAAGGAACACGTGATTTTTACATGCTTCCTACACTAATTAAGTTGATAATTAAATAATCTCAATTTTATTAACGCATTATTATATTTTACTCAAATACTTTTCATTAAATATTTGATTTGTGTGGAATTGTTGAAAATTTAATAGTGATAAAATTAAAAAAAAAGAGTAATAAATGCATTATTAATTTTCTAACATGACACTTAAAATGAAAAAAAAAAAAAAATTCTAAAACGATATTTATTTTGAAATGGAATGAGTAATTTTTGGTCTTTAATATAAATTAATTTATTTTAATCAAAATTTATTGCTTTAGTTATCGAAAAGAACTAAAAATCTTTCGGCTAACATTGTGAATTATTTCATTAGAGACTTTGTAATAAAATTTCATAATAACATGCTCATTGCGGTCCACCTCATTTAACAAGCTAATCTTCTGAAATCTCACGTGCATGTAATGAACGAGGCAGAAATGACTTAAAGTCGTCACGATTATTAAAAGTGATTGAATATCATAAAAATTTATTAGGTAAATTTAAACCACAAATAAAAAGCTTCTTTATTAAATAAAAAATAGAAAAATAATTCATTAAAAATATTAGGCCGACAGAATGAAATCGAACCCCTTAGTTAATCTTTAGTTCGTCGCTACTTACAGGTATATATATTGTAAAAATGTGAAAATTCAAACTTAGGGGTCGTGATAAAAAATGGCTATTGAGTTCCACGTGTTCAAATTTCGTTGTTGATTAATACTATAAGAAGCCCCCTGCGATCATGAACTAACTCACGGAGGTTTCAAATGAACGTTTGGGTAATGTATGTATAAAACAAGTCAACTATAACGGTACCTATTTGACTTTATTGGTCAATTATTGATGATCTTGTCTCCGTTAGATGTATTCCTATCATTTTCATAGGACGACACGTCTTTTCATTCGTAAAAAAATAGGATCATACATTATTTCCTACTTTAAAAAATAATTTCAATTTTATTTTTAAGTAAATTTAGAAAATTTAAGCAACGTAAAGACATAAATTGATTTTATCACTCATTTTTCAAAAATAATTTTTATTAAATTAGAGGAATTTTATGAACAATGTGAAAATATGACATTAAATAGAAACATTTTAGCAATTTTTTAAATTTTTAATAAGAAAAGTAACTTATTTGTTGGTACATAAAAAAAGGTTGAAAGTCAATAGATTTTTCAAATTTTTAATTTTAAGTGGTACTTATAAATTTAATCTTAACACTTAATTTAAAATCAATAATCAAAATCTGCTGAATAGGAATTATCAATCACACTAAGCCAATCACGCTCCCTTTTCATCTTTTTTTTTTTTCGTTGAGAAGGTTGTAGAAGCTACTCAATTCATTACTAGTACGTATATTTGAGACGGTTTTTATTTTCTTACTATAAAATTTTTCTATCAATCTATCTAACAATTGTGAGTATTTTAATGCAATCAAAAATATGGGAATGCATTAATGCAACCTCAATATTTAATCGTCCAAATTTAAGTTTTACTAATCTAAATGTGACTTTTTAATGTCATAAAAAAAATATAGATTGATTTAGCGGGATCAACCGAGGCAACCTAGCATGGATGATGAACAATTTTAGACTATCATTTGGCTTTACCGCCGCAACTAGAGAATGTTCATACGATTTTTCACGTGTCAATGTTACAAATGAGTCAGATCTATCACACATGATTGATCATTCTAATTTGACTGTGAAAGAAGATGTGACATTTAAAGTTTAACCAATGAGTATTTTGGATCGTCGGGAGAAAGTTTTATGTGGGAAAGTGATTCCTTTGATTTGTGTGCTTTGGAAGCATAACGAGGTTGAGGAGCATACATGGAAACGTGAAGAAGACATGCAAAACAAATTCCCAGTATTGGTATCAGGTATGACTTAAATTTCATGGACAAAATTTCTTTTTGGGGGGAAGAACTATAAGACCCTATAAGTCAGGGGACTAAAATAAAAATAAAAATTGGAGGACTAAAGTATAAATAATTTTCAATGCATTTTCACGAGTAAATACAGTATGAAAGTGACATTAGTCGTGATTTTCATATATATTTGTTCGCCATTTCATATCTAACAAACAACAAATTTTCTGCAAAGAGAGAGATGAGAGTGGATGCTAATTATTTTGATCAAGATTTTATCATTCCGGGAGCAAACGAAGGCAAGAAGGGGCACTAATTTCGGTTTCAATATTCTTGATTCATTCTCGTCATTGTAACGTAAGTATTAACCTGCGAATCATTCTATATCCGTTTGAGGATTCATTTGTTGATTCCAATCTTGTTTTCTTGCAATTTGTCACTTCTTTTTCGTTTAAGAATTGAGTTCCAGGTAGCTAGTTTCGGTGACTTTTTCGAAACTTCCGAGCTACCATTTCATCATCGGATTAGGTATGCTCTAGAATTTGAATCCTATGTTGTTGAACTAATGAAGAAAAAGTTAGTTTTGAAGTTGTGAAAATCGATTAAAAAACTTATATGAATAGAAGTTGAATTTCTATATTCTTTGAAATTTGGTGCAATTCGAGTATTTAGGCCACTGATTGGACCCATTTACAGTTCAAATTAAATCATATCTAAAGCTTTAAAATTGTAGATAGTTTAGATACCTTTTTAATTGTAAAGTTTGGGCCTAAAAAGAGTTACGGTTTGAGAAATATAGTCAAAATACCGAGCTACTGTTATTCTGATATTCTGTTTCTACTCGAGTAGTTCGGGCTCTAATTTGGCCTCTTTATGCTTCAAATTAAATTTTGTTCAAAACACAAAAGTTTATATAAATAAAATATATGTTCAACGCTATCTGATAGGCCTCAATCCAATTTATGATTTGAGAAATATTGTCAAAATACCGAATTACTGTCACTCTATAGTTTTGTTACAACATGAACATTTTGGACTCTAATTTGACCCATCTATACTTCGAATTAAATATTTCCAAAAACATCAAAGTTGTAGATAAATGAAATAACTTTTTTATAGTAAAGTTTGGACTCAAATGGATTTACGGTTTATGAGATATGGTTAAAGTATCGAACCGTTAGTTTGGATAGAATACTAAAAATGCTAAAATGATAGAACTTGATTAGTAATCATTTAGGGACTATGAGTTGAGTCCTAAATGATATAATAAACATTAGAATAGTATGGAAAAGGTATAGGTAAGACAATTATAAAATTAATGAGTTAAGGTTACGAGAAT
>MKEJ01085659.1:0-12905 GCA_001753735.1 Embelia ribes | reverse complement strand
CCAATCGCCTCAACTCCAATTGTGCCCATTATTGAGACCCAACATAAAATTGAATAGTTTGTCTTCCTCAGAGATGTTATGAATATCCAGCATTAAGGAACTGAATTCCTTAACATATTCCCAAGCCATACCATTTTGTTTCAATTTCTTCAAAGCCTCCAGAACAATCTAAGCCGTATTTATTGGAAGGAATTGTTCATTCAATTCCTTTTGCAATATTTCCCATGAATCAATTTTTGGATACCCATCGTTAGCATTGTCATATGTATGAGTCCATCACCAAATTTTGGCATCCCCACCCAGATATATGCTAGTGATAGTCACCCTCTCCGCCTCTGGAACATGTGTAGCCTTAAAATATTGCTCCATGTTCCATAAGAAATTCTCAAGTTCATTTGTACTCCTTGTACCTGAAAATGCCTTAGGCTCTGGAACTTTCAATTTCATTACACCCTCATATACATTAGGTTGATAAACAACAACCCTAAATAATAATAACAATTCCTCTTGCACTTTACTATTCTTGGCGGTCCAAGAACCAAAAAATGCAGCAAACTCTTCCGTCAATGTTTTTACACGTCCTTCTAGTGCTTCCATTTCCTCGAGAGTGGTATTAATTTCATTGATCGAGGCCTACAATTGTTTGGTCTTATCAAGCAAATTGATACTATCATCAGACAGTTTTGTACCAACAAGAGTTTTAAGTCATGCAACTTTTTCAAGGAGTGCTTCCATATTTCCACCAGCCATCGTGAGCCAATATTCTGATACCAGTTATCACAGGGTCAATTTTTTGCTTAAATTTTTTCGCCTGGGATGGCACTAAAGAGGGGTTTTGTGACCCTTTTTAGTCTCAGCCAAGCACAATTCATGCACACTAGTTTGCACAACACACACTCATTCAAACAATTTACGGGAACAAGAACAATACACTATTTACAAGTAAATGGCCAACCTTTTTATTCCGTAATAACAAGGATAAATAGATAAGTAATTTACAGACTTAAACTCACACAAAATCTGTCTAAAAAAGCGAAAATCTGTGCCATTTATATCATATAGCAGCTACAACATAGCCTCTTAATAATGTCATATGTTGGCATACAATTTGTCCAACGAAGCTGCCATGCCATGTTGTTACAAATACAACCAAGGAGGGTAATAACTACCTCATGTCTCAATGCCATCAATTATGTATCCAAATGCAAACAAACATGAATTTTACAAATCAAAACAATTCCCCAACAGCTTTGCCAACATTAGTAAATGCCACAAATTGTCCCTATATCAAACTACCATCTTGACAAGCAATTGTAACTACTAAACTGCATGTAAGTGCCCTTGTAACCGATGTCAACTAAACATTTAGGCCACACTAAATTATGCCCATCATATACCCATGAAATGCCAATACAGTTGCAACAAGTACTTGTAACACCTTGCCATCAAATGTCAAGTTTTTGTCCAATCCTTTTGTATGTCCATCAATATTGTTATCCGACTTGCCAACCAGTGTCAATGTCATTCAAATATGAGTACCTAACGAAGCTATCCAACAAGCCTCAATGCCATGCTACTACCCAATATCGTAGCAAAGCCATTTCCATGCCATGACAAGGATGCACAACGTAGTCCGCCGTGTCATATCCTATCATGCATCTAATTGTCTAATACCTACTACCATTAGGGAAATGGGAGTGCACCATATGGAGGTTGACTGGGTGTCTTGGTAATATTTAATAAACTTTAGGTTGACAATCAGATATATCATTCTATCGTGTACATCATCCTATCAATGCACGGACAACTTTAGAGGAAACTTTTAGAACTATTTCTTCCAGTTAATGAAAAAAATTTAAAATGGGACAGGTATGTATTTGTGATATTAAAAGTATAGAGAAAATGTGATATAACAATATTGCAAGTAAAGAGAATAAATAAATTTTGAAACAAATTTAAACGATAACAAAGATGATTTGTTTTTGTGAGTTCTACTAGGAAATAAAATTTCTAGTACGAATTTCAAAAGCAAAGAGAAGAAACAAATTTTAGAGATCCAATCCTGTAGTATCTGTATTTGGAACGTCAGCAAGTTTCTATGCTTCAAGTCAAAATTATCTTTGCTATGATATTGCTGTAACTTATCGCTTTTTTCTCCTCAACGACATTCCAACATGCACACATATATCCTCTCACTACAAGATTTTATGGATTTAGTAACTACCGTATTTAATTTTCTCACTAAGTATGATCACTTTGAGTGAGAAAGACTATCCTTAGCCACTAATACCTTAGATTAGCTGGTATAATGAGTAACTATGAAAATTTTGACACCACCATGAGGGTGATAACATATTAAAATAAGTGATAACATATTTGAAAAAAAAGTAATATGATAACATATTGAATAAATATTACAATATTTTAAATAAGAGTGATAACAATTGTTAAGTAGGGCAATACTCTCTCTCTCTCTTTAGTTAGGATTCTCTTTTTCTCGCTCCTCAGTTACGATTCTCTTTCTCTCTCTTCTCAGTTATGATTCTTCTCAGATAGGCATGTATATCTCTCTCCCTCTCTTTGTCTCTATCTACATTCCAATTGTGATTTGACGATTTGAGCTCAGCCATTACAACTGATAGGGTTTTTCAGATTGAAGATTATATTGAAACTTATTTTAAGTTAGGGTTTGAAGATCAAAGTCATATTGAAGTTTAGATCTAGGTACGGTAATTCTACTTCTTCTACAATTTGTATTTATGTTTCTGTGTGAATTTCATTCTTAATGTAATGTTTTTAGCAATTAACTTTAGTGATGAGTTGTATTTCTATGTATATGCATGTCTCTTTATATTAAGTACAATTAATATCTTCAATTATACGTGGTTTCTTTTTTCTTTTTTTTATTCAATTTGTGATCTTAATACTAGATTTGTCGTAAAGAAAGGATTTGTTTTGTTAGATATCATGATTTCCGTATGCTTAACAATATGATAATCATTTGGTTTTTTTAGATATTTACTTTGTCCTTATGTAGATATGATTTCCATATGCAGAACCATATGAAAATTACATAGTATTTTCGCATCCATAGAGAAACAATATGTACGAGATGTTCATTTTATTTTTTGTCCAAGGTAATTTGAACTCAAGTTTTTATGTGAAACTTAATGCAATCTCCGAAAAATCCTTAATGTGATAAAAAGAATATACCTAATAAGGAGGTTTTTGAAATCCTGCAAATGAATTCACAGAGAATGAACCTGAATGCAATCACACCAGCTCTCAGTTTAGAGGATAGAAAATCTGGATATTCATATATATGATGCTCATAATTCCACACGTGACCTGTGCAAACTCATCCTGAGTACCAAAACTGTATTAGGCCCTTGTTTTCTTTCATAGGACATTCCTTTCGAGTTATATACAATCAGTGCCTTGATAGTGGTATATGAAAGTGCTATCTGTTAGGGTTTTTCAAGAGACCAAGGACCTCAATGTCGTCACAGGTTTCCGAAGCAAGCTGTAAAGGGGTTTTACCATCTCTGTCTTTTGCCTGCGTATCAGCTCCCCTGCACGGGTTTGAAAGTTCAATCAGTGCTTGCAACAGCAAAATGTAATACTAGATTTCTAATTTGGGTTCTTATTTCACTTAATTATTTCAACAAATGAATACTAGGTCTCCTGGGAATGTAATCAATGCAGAATCAAGACACCAGTTGCAGGCATTCATATTGAAAAACAAGGTATACAAGAAGAGTTTTATAACACATCCCAATATCCAACTGGCATACAAGCAGAAGCAAAATTGTATACTACAATAGGCAAACAGATGTACATCTAAAACTTTGCCTATCAACCGAAAAAATAAAAATTTACCAATGACTTTAAATTAAGATAACAGATATATGGGCACAATATATGAAACATAATAACAACATTTAAGATGGCAGGAAGAGAACTGTTGTTAACTTAGGGCACTTTTTTAGTTATGTCAAAGACATAAAACTTTTCATTAGCTACCAAACAATTATCATGAGGCAGTCTTAGGAGTCTACCAAATGCACGTTTCGAAAGAAACTCCACTTTGGTTGTTCGGTTAGCGTTAGGTTTAATGTGACATGGGAAAAGCTAAAATTGAAAAGAAGAAAAAAAAAAGCATTCAACAACACTAGATGCTAACAACACATATACACTGGGACGGAACCAAAGAAAGACGAAGCACCCAAAATTAGACAAAATTTAATGAAAACACTTGCCTGCTAAGGAGAAGTTTTGCAATTTCAAATCGTCCTCTCATAAGACATTGATGCAATGGAGTTTGATTTCTTGAATCAGTCGCATTAATGATAGCACCATGCTGTAAGAGCAACTCAACCATGCCAATATCAGCTGTCTGGCAGGCAAGATGAAGAAGGGAGGATCCATCAAGAAATTCATCTATGAACTGATCGTCACTATCTCCATATAGACTCAGACTCAGCGAGCTGGAGGAAGCATCAAAAGAATCAGACACACAATCGAAGTAGTGATCAGGGCTCTGAGACGGATCTTGATATTGCATTACTTTAGACAAGTTCAAGCATGTGTGAGGAAAAGCTTGCCCGTTAATAGCGTTGAAATCTGCTCTGCAAGTGACAATAAGGCGGTAAGTTGCTTTCTTGTCATTAGCACAAACACTCTCCCACAATTGCTGTGCCACATTTGAAAATTCCTGATTACTCTTTCCATTGAGAGCAAACCGTTTCTCTACATACTGCAATAAGATAATGCACTTCAGTGATGAAACTAGTATATTCTTCACAATCTATTCTGGACATGGGATATGACCAAAGCAGATTTTTTTTAACATGAGGATAAAAGCAAGAATAAATAACACACCTACACATATAAATGTTTGTGACTATGATTGTTAATCTGCATAGGATGGACATACAACAGATGATACTATACACTTAGATCAATGGAACATTCAAGACCCATAAGGGGCTTCTCATGAAATGACTGCCCATATGGTCAAACCAAGATACATTTAATTTTCTTTTTGCAATAAGCTCACATTTAGGGTTGTATACTTGTATGTCAGTATAGTAGAAAGACATCCTATAATGGAGATTCAAATGAATTCATTCAGAAGCCTTTCAGATGGGGTTAAGGCTTTGAACCTAGCCCATGAGCAAGATATACTAGGGCGACATGGACATGATTAGCATTTTCTATAAGTACCGAGATAATAGGGGTCAATAGCTGCAAACTTGAACTATTTTTAAAGTTGACTGGACATATTCTTGAGATAATAATGCACTCTATATTAGGATGACCTGCTAGTACAAATCTTTTTCCATTGTGCCTCTCACAACACAGTTAGTTATAATGGCCTAGTCTTCTATCCTGACAGGCGTGGTTACTTTGTGACAATAAGTACACAAAAATACACAAGTACTAGCGGCTTGACACGCTCTCAGATCTGTGTCACAGTTTCTGACTTAATGTTCCATGACTTTCAAAGTTCTCTATTCCCCAGGATGGTTATCGGTAGCCTTTCATTTCGAGCCTGATAGGAACTGAAACATAAAGAGGACTTTTCATAACTGCAAGTTCTTTTACCAATCCTTATTAAATGACAGTACGACACAGCTGTAAATTTATGGCTTTCCTTTTTCTTTGGAATGAGCTCCTCTTTTACTTTTTAAAAGATCAGAGGAAAAATTTATTGGATACAAGGATTTTGTGTGGTCCGTTCTAGAGAGAAAATTCTTACTTTTACATCACTTCAAGTACTGGCAAGGGGAATTACTATGTTATTGAACGATCCCAAGTCTGTATATGAAGAGGGCACTTAATAGTATTAGTGTCAAAAATTAATTTCTGTATATTACTAATCAGCTTCACTGGTAAGTGGTAAGCATTCATGGCTGATGGTTAAGGTGCCCATCCCCTAATTGGCAATTTCGTAGGTTCAATTCCTACTGGATGCACGCCAATGGGACCTAGAGATATGTCTTTGTATCAATGGAATCTTATACACCCAGCAGTACACTTCTTTATTGGATTTGTTGCTAAAATATTGGTGTTAAGCCTGAAACTCCTGGCGAATGGCCAATAGCACAAAGAAACAAAAGAATCGGTAACATTTTTCATATGCTCTACTGTTATAGATGGACTAAGTATGACTTGATTCCAATATGTATGATGGAATCAATTTCACTTCTGCTTCAAAGATTGGTTCTTCCAAACGGTTCATAATGCATATGTGAACAGTTCACTGCCCTAATACGACTTGAACTGCATTGACTAGCATCTGAAGTTCCAAAAGATGCATCAAATAAGTAATTTCCATAAGAAACATACAGCAAACAAATAATGGAAGGCAAAGGTTGATAAATAATAGTAGTACCTTTGCATGAATGAACTTCTCCTTTATTGAAATATTAGCATCATGGCTAGGCTTGCTAAAGAATAGTTTATGTCGATCAGAATCATAAACCCTGTACAGAAGATCATAAGTAGAGAATAAAAATGTTAAGACAATTTATGTTTTCTTGCTAAGGTCTAGCAATTCGTACTTCTTAGGTATTTCATCAGCCTGAAAAGTTCTCCGTGCTTGTATTAGCTCCTCCCATATTGAATTAACGAAGATATTACCCAGTGACTGAAACAAATTGATTACAGAAGGTTCCCAAACTTTTACATCAAGCGTTAATGACCTAACCTGCATTCACATCATACAAGACAGAAATGAACTGGCAAAAAACATACCACATAAACCAACACGCTAGTAATAAAACTTCACTGGACAAAGGCCTAGAAAAAGTTGTTAAATCTAGAATCAAACAGATCATTTCACAATACCCAATATGATTGACAGAGGATCAAATATGTTCATGCCAGCCACACCATGAAAGAAGATGAAACAAAATGGCGTTGCGTAGGCTCACTTTAATAATTAAGGACATGAAAAACATAACCAATCAAGATCTTTTCAGGACCAGTCAGGGGTCTCAAGTTGAAGTGTTGAACTCGTTCAGAAACATAATATTCATGGGCAACAAAAAGAAAACCGAATCTTTCACTACAAGTCCAGTGACTACTATGAGTATTTTTTACCTTCATCAAAGAGTGTATCAACAAATCCTAATAAGACTGAAGCTGAACTTGGTTTCACAAAAAAATATTAGGGACACAAAACATATATCGAATCAATATCTTTCAGAAAGTCTCCACAGAAGTTGAATGTCTTTCAGTATAGTAGCTTCAAGTGACTTAAATATTTAACACCTGAGGTGGGCAAATTGTGCATAGATAACTTACTTTAGATATATGGACACCAAGATTCCGATGTATACCAGAACACTCAATACAGATGAGCACACCAAGGTTCAATGAAGCCCAGTCAGGTTCAGGGGCACCACAATCAGCACATTTATCATTTCCTGGCACTCTTTTTAAAGCATCAATTGGCTTCTCACTTTTTGCACTGTTTGTTAGCTGTTGTAAACTTTTTGATGCACGGACCAAATTCTGCGGAGGGTCCTCAACTGTATATTGTCCGTGGTCCATATCAGAGGAACTTCCAAACGAACTATTATTGCTGGCACACCCGCGATAAACAGTTGACTGACTAGCAAGCAGATGCTGGTGAATAATTAAACAAGAGTTATAATATTATAGATAAAAATTAAATACAAACATTTCCATAATCTCAGCAATTTACCCTATTAGGTGACTGAGAGCTCAACAATGAAGTTATGACTCCGGTTATTTTTTCAATCCAGTCCATTTGTTCCAGCGCACTCTCTGCCTGCATGCCAACCAAAACATTCTAAGTATGTCCTGAAAAAAAAAAGCCAGTGCACAATCTGACTTTTCAACGAGAATTTCAAAACCAAAGGTGAGTCGTCATATCAAAGCTCAAGCTTAAAAAGTAAAACTGATCCTTGCCGATTACCTGCAACGTGTAGCTTTTTGTCGGTGAAATTATCCTGAAGCAAAATCGCAAATCTGACTGATCTGCGTCGATCTTTATTGTGGATGTTAGCAGGTTAACAGTATGGCGTGCCACAGATTTTTCATCGTGTACGCCACCATGGTAATGAGAAGACAGCCACCTACTCAGAAGCCCTGAACCAGGCTCAGACGGATTGCTCCTATTTACAGGAGGTTGACTCCCAACTACCTGATAACAGCGAAAACATAGTAAGCTGTAAAGCTGACAAAATAACATGAAAGCACTTGCATTTCAAGTTAACAATATAACTTACAGAGACCCTACTCCATTGTTTACGATAGTAGTACAACATGCCCCGATTATCAAGAACAAAAAATCTTCTCTTCCAGTCAGCTCTCAAGTTGGATGAACGTTTTGAGAGGTATCCTTGTTTGATGGTTTGAACCTAAACTATTGAAATCTTAGCCAAGATGCGCATCACAACTTAATCACAATCAAGAAAGAGATAGAGCTATATAGAAAAAGTAAAACTTGCTCAAAGTAATAACTAAATGTTAGCATGATATAAGGAGAGAGAAAATAAAAAAATAACAGAAGAGATAAAGATCTTATTGATACTTTTCCTTCTTCAGCAGACTGCATCACTGCCTTTATTTCTTTATGGGAAGTTCTAGAAAATGGTTGCATAGCATCTCCATGGGAAGAACCATGAGGCCCGTTCAAGGACAGCATACTCTCTTGATCTACCTGCCTTTTGTACTCTAGCATCCTCTCATTAAGAGCTGCCTGCTCAAAAATGGAATTTTCTCTCGTTTCTTGGGCATAAGTCAACACCTGAATACAACAGACCTCAAACTCAGCAACTACTCACTAATTAGAAATACGATCTGGATAATAAAATGGACCATAAGATCGTCACCAAGTAAACATGAGAAATGATCACGATTCTTGGTTGATATCAAATATTATAACCTCATATTGAGACGTGGATATTCATCAGAGTTGCAGATTCATTCAGAACTGCTAGCACCACTCAATCATCTTCCCAATGCCAAAAGGAGCAAGGAATAGGAACATATGTCAAACACTATTTTGTTCCCTTTCACGTGTAATTTCATTTTCCAAATTTCAGATAAGAAAAGTACAAAATAGGGAAATAAACATTACAAGCACCAAGCTAACTTATATCCTCCAAAAAATAAAAATACAGTAAAGTCAGAATAAGAATCAATATCTGATTATTCATGTTCCTTTACACTGCTCTCTCCAAACAGCTTGTATTGTGGTGCGCCATACACCTATTACAATCCCTTCTTTGAGTCAAAATAAGTCAAGAAACCAACTCTTTCAAGAGCCAAAATCATAGTTGGACTCAGTTTTTGATGAGGACATCTTTACTTTATTTGTTCAGTTTATTTATTTATTTCTTTTAATTTTAATTAATTTTATTTGAGAGATTTGATTAGATTTTTTATGGTATTGTTTCCTTATCTATTTGCTAGATTTTTTCTTTAAATACCAGGCTTTTTGGTATTATTGGATAGCTTTGATGATGAATAAAAATTGGATATGTCTTTGAGTTTTTCTCCCCTTATTCTTCTGTTTCTTTTCCCCAATTCTTCTTCTAGATTTATTATTTTCTGTTCAATCTTATTGTGCTGCTTCAGTTTGACCCTGAAAATTATGTAAAACATCAATTTGCAAGAAATATCATATAATTCTTAGAAATTCAAACTGCACAAAGATACACTGATCCTATAACAAATTTATGCTTGACATTTGAATCACAAGGTCTGTATGGAGTTGTGGTACTACATTACCTTCCAGAAGCCTCCCCACCAAAACCTACAAAATCAATGAACGAAAAGAAAATCAGAAATTTTCTGTAGCTACTTATTTGCCTTTTTTTGCTGCATTGAAGCCCGTAGAAGGGCAGGGGTAATCTAACATTTGACCTCCTACAAAGGAGGATGGTTCTAGCCAACTAGGCTAGCCTGGTGAGTTATTTTCTGTAACTAGTGACAACTCATGTCTGCACCGATAAGATCATATTTAACCACAATTTTACTCGAGTATCAAAGAGCACCTGCAACAAAGTTTTAAGTTGCATCAGTCCATACCTTCCACCAAGACTTTTATTCAATGCTCTCAAAAGCCATGGTTTAGGCCGACGTGATTCCTCAGCCCAGCACTGCTGGAATCTACATAGTAAACAAAGTATCATGAATTTCTCTATGCAACAAACTTGCAAACCAATAAAATTAGGATAACTAAATAAAAACAATATACATGCATAAATCATGCAAATGTATTTAAGGATAACAAAGAACATACCTGCTGTTAAGTGTTTCAGTTCGATCCCATGTGTCCAATTTCCAAACATCCTTTTCTGTCAGAGGTCTTTTAAAACCTAGCTGCATGATCTGATTCATCCATGAAAAAGTAATTTCTACAGCAAAAAGGGAGAAGTTAGCATATCAGTTTTGACAGAAGCACTTCAGAAACAACAACAATATATCTAGTATTTTACTGAAAAAATAGATGCTACACATGCGCTAGGGGGAACGTAAATAATAATAATATTTCGATATGATAAAATTATATCGTGTAACAAAAGAAAAGGGTCATCTTTGATGATATCACGATGATGAGTATTGCAAAAAAGAAAAGCAAGGTTAAAGTACAAAATTAGCACTTCAGTTCAACACATACAAGGAACAATATGTGTTGCATGAGCACAATGATAAGCGGTCAGCAAACAAAATATCATACAACTCTAATATATACATTACATGTGTTTGATTTCCATATCACATTACACAAGTAATTCGATAACTTCCCAGTTTCCTCTTTTATTAAATTGGAGAAACGGTATTCAGAAAGCTATGTCAGAATGACAACCACACAATAAGAAATGGAATAAAAAGAAGTCTTCAGATCTTAATTCACAGTACTATATTTCAGTAATGAGTTCAAATATAAAATAAAAAGAATAACTAGAATTAAGGCATATATATGAACATGAAGGATGTCGGTGCAAAGTACGTACGGGAAAACAGATGGACATGCCTCTCAGGACAGATATGCTCTCCTCCAGGAAGTTCTTGATAGTCAAAGTCATCAATAAACTCTGTCCTTATGGGTGAGTACCCCGGATAGGGATCCAAGTTTGGAACATACACCAAAAGTAGTACTCCAAATAAAACCTACAGATCAACATCTACACGTTAAACTTGGTCTGCTCTGTGCATAGTGGATGTATGAGATGAGAAGACTGATGCAACAATGTTAAGCACGGAAGCCCAAAGAGTATGTAGCCCCTAGATCCTATACTTGGCCAGGAGGTACATAAATAAAGGAAAGTGTTGGACCAAACCAAAATAATTAGATGTTTCTAATTACATTTGGACTAGCTAAACCTAGACTAAAAGAATAATTACATTTTATAAAAACATGGAATATATATTTTTAGCAATTATAAACATGAGATACAGAAAAAGAGCACCAAACCTGGACAAAGACTTCACTGATGTACAAGAACAGAAGAGATCTGCATAAATGTAATACAGTTTAAGTTAAACAGCAGATGCATCAGCAAGCAAGCACAACAGAGATGATGTAAAAGAACATGAAATAAATTCCGTATAATAATATGATTGAAAATCAATAAAAGAATTCACACACAACATGGTTTTTCATGGTAAACGAACAGGGCGCTACATCAGATTTCATGGTACAAGGTCAATGAGTGGATAGGTCAGTGGAAATCTCATTACGGATCAGAATTCAGTAAGGACCAGGTTCATCCACGTAACTATGATGCGGTAACCAAGATTGTAAACAAGATGCATCTAAGGACTAAGTAAATAGAGAAACTCAGAGAAAACTGACTGGCTGATATACTCCTTCACGGAAAGAATGAGGCTCAGCATGACGGTGTCTCCTACCAGAGCATAGACAACTCCAAATCTAACCACCCATCGAAATTCATGAATGTAGACCTTTGTTTCAACAAGAAGCATGACCAGCATAGAACACCAAGCAAAAGCCTCAACTATGAGAGAAACCATCTGCAAAATAAACCAAAAAAACCAGACATCAAAGAGAAATAGAAAGAGAGAGCACATCAAGAAAATAATGAGTATGGTAAATTGAACATTTAAACCGCTGCCGTCAATAACAATAAAACAAAGAAGATATTGGTACTCTGGGAGAACAAGGATCAAATGTAAGACAGATAATGTCTTATTAGCAATTTATCCAACAGATGATGAGACCCTACCTCAAATGGAGCAAGGCCAGTTTGTCGATCAAGATTCGAGATAGATAATCCCATAACTAGTCTAAACACAGGCTCTGCAGTACAATATGCAGCCATCAATATCAACATGTAGTTGTAATAATTCGACCTCAGACGAAGCCTCTCGACTTTGAAATCCTTCTTTGTCAGCCATATTCGGTATAAGCACAGAGATATAAGAACCAAATTGGAAATGCAGACCACAAGAGACTCTGTTAAACAAGGCGTATAAGCACCAAATGCATTTTGCACCACTCTTGCCCATACCCCATCTGCCACTGGCCTACAGTACCAAACCAGTGGCTGAAAATCCATCTTCAATAAGTTAATCTACAGGCAAAACTCTTCTTTCACTAATTACCCATTGAATGTTGCACCAGCTGAATGTTCAACACGCAAATATGCCTACAAAGAGATTTAACGGAAGTCCACTTTAGTAAATAACACATAAGGGAAACAAAAATAATAGTTAAAAGAACAAGAAGAAGAGTGAATTCTACCTATGATTTTTATCAGATCAGAACGAAAAAATAACACAACTAACAGTTACCAGCTTAACCTTGAATTTTTGCCAACAGGAAACCACCACAAACATTTCTTCACCCAATTAGCAAAAATGATTAAATTTCCTCCATAAGACATGTTTTTCTATTTCTG
>MKEJ01085640.1:1568-24553 GCA_001753735.1 Embelia ribes | reverse complement strand
GATGATGTATTATTTTGCAGCAGGGTGTCGCTGCTTGTACCATGCATTATTATATTATTATTATGTGAAGATTTTATATCATTGATTCACATAGCATTTATATGTATTATGGCGGAATAGGTTGTGGTGGTTACTATTATATTTTCTTTTCGTTCAGCTCACGTCCCCGGGTTTATGGGAATTCGGGGCGTGACAATTGGGATTGGGACTGAGAATGAGATTGGGGACTAAGCTGGGGCAAGTTGTTCTTGGAATTATAAACTCGTTTATTTGTTCAATTATTATGCATTATTTTATTGGGATATTCATATTTAGTAGTGCATACCGTTAGCTAAACCTATGTCCCCTTACGGCTACGACCGCTCACATTTTATAATAATTATTTAATATTTGAAATAGTGTTGTGTTTTCTACCTAATATATTGCGTTTTCTATTGCTTGACATTTATAGCACGCTAGTATATGACTCATCTGTTTTGTCCTTGCATGTATGCATGGATACTACAAAGGACGGATGACCGAATGATAGTTAGAGGAGTTGTGGCAGTGGTATCCATTTTGATCTGCATTGGCTTCCAGCGAGCCTTGGGGTATTATTGCATGCTTAACTTATATTTCGATACAGTTGTACATATTATATTTGGTGTTAGGCACGATGTATCTATATTACGTTTTATCAGATTGTATTACATGGAACATGGATGATTGTACCTATTATGCAGATTATTAGTCTTGTTGTGATAGACTAGTAGTGATGTATATTTTGTAGAGATGTTGCCCAAAATTTCTGATCGTGTATATATTATATTGAGTTTTTCTGTTGAATAGTTATCGTTTTATAGTTTTACCGCATCATTGTGTTCATATGTGGGGCTGTGTTATTTAGAGTTTAACACGGTCGGATCAACTTATGAGTATGTAATGAATTTCGAGTATAATAATAAAAAAAATCCCCCATAACTAATACAAAATAGTATAAATTGTGTATTTTATAAAAACTGATTGGAGGGTTCTACATTTACTTTCCTAAAAAATAACTATAGAGGAATAGGCCCTATTTTCAACAAATGAAAGCAAAAATAAAAGATTTAATTAATTTATTTTGTTAAACAAATATAATAAAATGCCATATTTTATTCTTTGGGCGTAGGTCTCCGAACATTTAAACACGTGAGAATATGTATGTGCATATAATACCTCTCTTAAATTTTTGCCTTGTCATCAAAGCATGGTCATGAGTAACATAATAATTGGATCAAGGGCTGCACGGCTAGGTGACGGCAAGCCCTGCTTAGAAGATTTGAGTTATTTATTTTAAATTTGGCGATTGAAATTAGATTAAATTTTATAGGAAATATAATTTTTTTAATTACGATCATATATTTTGGGCCTGTTTGGTAAGTGCTTGAAAGGCAAACTTATTCATGAGACCAACTTTTACCAAATAAGTCAACTGATTGACTTTTAAATTGCAACAAAATAGATGGACAAGATACAATCGGTAAGAGTTACGATTAACTGAAAATTCCAAAAAAAAAAGAGTTACCGTTCACTGTATCGGACAGTCTATCTCTCTCCATTATAATTAATAGAAGTAGATGATGTAATGTAATGGGAACACATTATGCATTCATATTCACCACCCATGTGTTTGCTGCCGTCAATTAGGGATCCTGCTTATATCATCACATAATCCCATACCGTCTTTATTCTCCTTTTTTCTTTTTAGTCAACTTTTTGTATTTCATTTTTTAATTTATTTTTTGAAGATTAAAATACAACTCTCAACCCCATTTCTTTTAATTTAATGTGATAGGATCGATTAAATAAAGGGCAGCCTAATATTGCCTTATTGCAATACATCGCAAGGTATATCATGTTTTTTTGTGTTGGTTTTTACAAATTATTACAAATGAGAATGAAATTTAACATGAAGATTCTCCGACTTCAAAATCTTTATAGAGTATGTATGTTGTGTGGCTAACAATTTTCGTGGAACATATATGATAATGATATTGTGGTTACAAATCACTAATGGTTTGGAGAAAAAAAAATGTGCAGTTGGCTTGGTGTTGACTAACGATGATGTTGCTGTCTTACGCTAATAAATAAACGTACGCCTCATAAGTTAGAAGATATGCTTTACATGGCAAGTAAGATAGTAACTACATTACATAAATAAAAACCCACTTTTTAATCGAAAGAAAGATATATAATTTCTACTTGTTATTTACCCACCCATGTTTTGCCAAACAAAAAATATCTTAGAACCAGGTCTGAGGATGTTAGGGCTAAAAATGTAACTACGTGTAAATGTTAGGAAACTAACTCGTGTATTTCTATCAAATAGGACTAAGGGCTTGTTTGGGAATACTAGTGTTTTGATAATTCACTGATTAAATCTGCTTTTTATAAATGATGATTCTTGACATAGGTATAATTCTAATATCTAAAAAATAAATTATAAAGTTATTTTGACAAATAGTATATTTTTTAATAATTTAGTATTTTTTATTATAAAACAACAAATATATAAGAATCTTTACAATGATAAAAAAAAAAACAAAAACAACGTTTTTGAAAATACCCCAAGATTGCAACTAGAAGTATTCTTGAAAAAAATAACAAATCATTAAAAAATAATATTTTAAAATTTACCAAACGCTTTTAACATTAAATGCCATGAAAGAAAAGGAGTAAACTATATTTTAGTAACTCTAATTTTGGTCTAATTGTCAATTTCATCTTCCGACTTTTTTTTTCTATGTCATTTAAGCCTTCAACTTCTCTGTACCCATTAATATGATCTATAATAATAACGATGTTAGTTTTTTTGTGAACCAATATTAATAATCGTGAGACTAAAGCGAATAAAATAATTAGTAAATGCCAAATATTAAATTCAAATAAATTTTTTTAAGTATAATTTATTTTTCTATAGAAATAGTTTTGTTGCAAAATGCAATAATCTAACAATATTTATTTAGAATCACAAACTTACTAAAAGTTGATGCGAATATTAATCATAATTTAGGAAAAAATATATTATACTAATCAATCTAACCCTTAGTATTGATAAAAAAAAATTATTATTTTAAAAATTAAGCGTACTAATATTTATGAAAAATTTATTTTAATAATTATTTGTTAATGGATTATTTTCTTAATTGCCATACTCACTAATAATTAAAATTAATAACTGGTTGTTTGGTTAGAATTTTAAAATCTAACTTGTTTATTTTTACAAGTTTTATATAGTTAAGTATAACTTATATTTTTTATACATATTTTAAAATTTTCCTTGTTCAACTCAAATTACTAATCAAATTATGAAATTTTAATCATATAAATTTATGCATAATTAAATACCAATCTTTATGATTTCTTAATAAAAAGTTTGTTAATATTATAATAAATCTATAATTAGCGAAAAATTAACACCATTAGTACTTGAACCATATTGACGAGTAAAAAAAGAATTGGAGGACTTAAATGACAAAAAAACAAAATTGAAATATTAAATTGACGATTGGATAAAAATTGAAGGAAGTAAAAGATGCACAAAAAAAAAAAAAAAAAAAAAAAAAAACGACAAACAAAATTTTAAAAAAAAAACAAAAAATGGAAAAAAAAAAAAAAAAAAAAAAAAAAGAACGAGGAAGCAGATTGTGAAAAACAATCCTAAACTGGTCCTAACTTGCTTGAAAATAACATAATTTATTATGCAATAAAAAGTCTGAAAGTCCAAAATTTCCCTCCACATATTGTAATTTGTCCAATTTATAGTTTTGTTTCTAGGAGAGCAACTATCTAATACAATAATCTTAATAAGGGTTATGATTGACTCCATAATTTTAAGATGTTATTCTTTTAAGATAATAATTTGCCCGTGCCATAATTCATGGAAACATTATAAAGGTGAACTTTTATATTCTTAGCATCCCTTATACGACATTTTTAGTTTCAAATCCTGATTTTCTTCATAGTATTGAAAGTAATAACACGCCGAAAGGATGATCAAATAATTTTGAAGAGAAAGGCGCACGTGCGCCTCTACTTAGTTTATTTGTTTCGTCGTTTTAAATGGCATTCATCTATAAATTAATTCCTTAATTTATTTCGCAACTTGTTAATGAAAAAGCCATTGTTGTTTATTTTGAGCTAATTAACTCGAGTAACTGAATTTCTTTACCAAATCTAATCGAAAATGTTATTCATTAGTTTGAGATATGCTTTGTGACACAATTTATTTTCCATTCAATCCGTATAATACTTTATGATCCACTTATGTGTATGGCATGTTTACAGCTAACAATTTCGTAATTGTGATGATTACACCAGTGGCAAGTGGTAAGTACAGATCAAGTAAATAGTCATAAATATCAAGAAATGATAAAATATCTAAACACCTGCATCGACATAAATTGTTAAGTACGACAACACACTGTACCATTGATGATTCGCTGCCAATATCATATAACAACGAGGGCCCAGGGCATGTAGTCCCAATTCCATCGAGCCATCGAATTTTCAAAAAATACAAAGTTTAAATTGCAGCGGGCTACAATTCTATTCAAACGGATAAAAACAAATTTCACAATAAAAATAATATTTTTTTCGTTTTAGCTTTCGCAAGGGGCATACTATTTGGAATCCTCGACCATTAGCGATCCAACAGACCAAGCGAACCTATTGATACACTCCTTAAGGTCTGCAGCTCTTGAGTTAATTTTTTTTTTATCCATTCGTATTGGGATTGGAGTTGATTAACCAACTTTAATCCCAATTTTAATATTTTCTCCATCTTATTTTAACGGCCTAATTTTTTTTTCATAATGATTAAAAAGATAAATTAATATTACTGAAATTTAGAATATTTTTAGTTTTTTATTATATCCTTTATTAATATTATCCATAATATACAACTCATATGAGCGAAATAATTATATTTTATTAAAATAAAACTTTAATTATTGTTCTAAGATTGAAACCATATCATATACTGAGAGGGATATAAAAAAAATATATAGGAGGAGTAAAATAATATAATCTGCTCCGAAACCCCACCCTTCTGCCGCGCCACAATTTTTGGCACTCCTTTTGGGCAACATCTACTCTTCGTGTATCCACTTTCGGTAATAAAAAATACTAAAAATTATGAGGTAACGTATAAACTATGCTTAGTTTATGCTAAATTTCTACTTGCCCCCCAATAGTTTCAACTGAAAACTCAATTGTCTTCAAATTATCAAATGTGACATAACTGGCCCCTGTGTCTTGAAAAGGTGCTCTATTCAGTCAATGATATTGTTTATTTTATAATGCTAAAAAACATTGTCCTAAAAAAAGGAGATTGCATATCAACGTAAAAGGTGTTAAAAGATTAATTCGTCACTCGACATGGTTTCCCTTTATAGGGATGGGCATTTGATTTGGCATGTTGTGAATTTTTAGGTCGCTAGCTTTGAAGTGGAGGTGGAGGTGGATGTGGATCGAATTTGACATGAAAATGAAGTACTCACATCAATCATATCTCAAGCGTATGGTTCTGAATCGAGTCTAGTGACATTTAATAAATTACTTAGCCATGCCAGACGACTTACATCACATATTAGAGTAACAACGAACTCTCTTTCTTAAGGTAATCCACAACCATGTATATAGATCTAGGATTTTAGCTAACAGGCTTAGGACCAATTGGGGATTAGTTTTTTTTTTTATATTTTTTTTTCTTGAAACTTGTAACCTGAGATATTTGGTAAACTCTAAATCACTTATTTTTAATAATTTATTTATATTTCTTTAAGGATGGTTTTGGAAGTTGTATTTTGAAAAAGTAATTTTGTTTTTTCTTCAATTAATTATCATAATAATATCAATTATATTTTTTACTTTTCCCATATATATCTATTTTTGTATTTTTATAATAAAAATCATTACTTTACTAAGTACTACATTATTTATCTAAACAATTTTTAAAATTTATTAGAATCAAAATTCAAAAACATATTTAAGAACCAAATTTTAACAAGTAGGAGCATTTACAAACAAAGGAGGCAGCCTAGACGATGCAGTGGTCGATTCTTGTTCCTTCCTCTGGGACTACCAGTCCAAATCGGACTGGGATTAACCCCCAAATTCAATTGTAATTATAGGGACTGAATGGAATATAGTTTACATTATTGGTACCACTAGTGAATTTAACTCGAAATTAAATCCGCAATTAAAACCCCCCCAAGCTCCTCCCCCGAGCTTACTGCTCAACGAAATAAAACCCACAGACACAGACAGACACAGAGAGAGAGAGAGAGAGAGAGTGTCTCCATCCATCCATCCATCCATCCATCATGAGGACTAGTAACCATCTGATCGGGTTGCTGAACTTTCTGACGTTCGTATTCTCGATTCCGATCCTAGGTGGCGGCATCTGGCTGGCGACTCGGGCGAACTCGACGGACTGTCTCCGGTTCCTGCAGTGGCCAATCATCGTGATCGGAGTATCCATCATGGTCGTCTCCCTCGCGGGCTTCGCCGGAGCCTGCTACCGCAACACCTTCCTCATGTACCTTTACCTATGGGCCATGTTCGTAATCATAGCCGCCCTCATCGGCTTCATCATCTTCGCTTACGCGGTCACCGACAAGGGCTCCGGTCGACCCGTACTCAACCGGGCCTATTTGGAGTATCACTTGGAGGATTACTCGGGGTGGCTCGAGGAGCGGGTCGCCACCCAGAGCTATTGGGGGAAGATTAAGGCGTGCGTCAGGGATTCCGGGACGTGTGCTAAGATGGGGAAGCTTGTCGGCGGTGTGCCCGAGTCCGCTGATCTGTTCTACCGCAGGAACCTTAATCCTATTCAGGTGACACAAATTCATATTATATTTAAGCAAAAATAAAAAAATAAAAAAAAATTTAACTATCCAAGAAAAAAAAAATAAAAATACTAAACTGGTTTTATCCAGTTTAAAACTTTCAGATTATTGAAATTTAATTAAAAATCCGGTAGTCTAGATTTGAAGGGGAAAAAAGTTTCGGCTTAAAAGCTAGTTATCATGTAGTTTCTTTTAGGTTGAAGAAGTATACTAGCACCGGTAAAGCTTATTCGGTTTTTTTTTTTATTGATTTCTGGGAAACTAAGCTCAAATTTTTATTTTATTTTTTTGATAATCAAACCAAGCACAGATTACTATTACTAGTTGTAGATTAGAGGGAAGGAAATTTGTATTTTACTTGAGGATCCATGTGCCCATGTTCTGGAATCGGTTCAAATTTTGTTTAAGCTAGTGGGTTTTTTTGGTCGGTGCGCTTTTGATGTTTTTAAAGTTTATATATAATCAGTTTGATAAAACAATTACTTGGGAATTATTTATTTATTTATTTATTTATTTCTGTCTGCATTCTTGGTATAATTTGATTTTCTTGGATGGTGTAGTTTTAATAAAGGTCAATAAAGAATAAATTGTTTCCCTTCCCAAAAAGAAAAAGAATAAAGGGTCAATGTTATATAGTTAATCAGCAGATAATTTGATAATGTTAGTTTTGTGTAAATAATGTCACTTAATTTTAGCGGAAAATGTTGGGGGTTAAGTGTTAGCTTTGAAAGTATGTTTGGGTACTTTCAACTATGGGACAAACCACTTTGATGAAATGTGATTTGGCAAAAACTTGTTTTGACTTTTGTGTTCTACCCTTTGTTTCAAGTTTATTTGATAGCATTAGATCCAGTTGTTGTTATTTGATTGGAACGCCTAATACAAGTTATTGTTTGCTATATAAGCTTAATGTTGCTGAAAATTAAAATTAATACAAGTTAGTGTTTTTTTAATTGGATTGTATTAACATCATTATGATTTTTGAGATGACCCCTCCCTTTCATTAGTGGCAAAACAAATAATTGAGTTGGAGGGTGTGAAATGAAACCACACTGTCCTTATGTTTAACCATTCTATCTATTGTCTTTTCAGTGAACTCTGCATAATTGTCATATTTCATATTCGTAGTCTATAAAAAAATAGATCTTAAATTATTATTCAATATATCCCAAATCTTGGTGGGTAAAAATAGACGAAAAGGGTACTATTTTTTTAACATTTGGGACTTTTCTTCGTTCCCCAAACTTTTTAGAAAAAGTTCAAAAGGGGGTTCCTTTTCTAGTGGGAATAGTATATCCCTCATTTTCTCTTTAGTACTGCTTGTTTGTTTCTCCAGAGGACCAGCATGTGAATATAGTAGTAGGCCCATCCTTAATTTTTCATATTCTTTATTCTCCATGTTATTTATAGTGTAAGTTCATATTCTGATCTTTAAAATTTCCTTCCTCTTTCCCCTCCTTTTTCTTAGAATCCAAACAGTGAACATGGTTGCTTTACCGATAAGTTTTCAATAGAGTCTGTTTTCTTTGTTAAAGTATATGTATAATAATAATATACATATACGTGTCTTTATGTGTATGCATCAAGTTTATTTTCAAGCATTGACTAATGAATACTTGTGGCCAGAGGTATGTAGTTACTTATTTTATTGGCTATTATCCTGCGGACTGGTACCTTTATTTTTTGTTGACCATTCAGTAATGACAGTACCAGATTAGGAGTTTATCAATTATTGATAGGTCCTATACGTGTATTTTCTCATTTTTAGTTGTATGGGTGCTGGTTTGCACCCAAGCAGTTGTTCAATTTTTACTTCGGACCATTTGTAACTTGATTTTCAATTTCAGTTATAGTAGTGAACTCTGTACGTATTTGTTCATATGGATTAGTTGTGGATATTTATGTCTTTTCGATATGATATACGTATAACAATTTACTTAAGTCTCTTTATGGAATAGTTTCTTCAATTTTATATTGCATTTTATGAGTCATATTTGTTGCTTCTTTTCCTTTGTTCTTAAGCTTAACCTTCTTCTGTTCTTAATCATTTTCTTTTGGCTGGATATTTAATTGATCAACCAACCTACTTAAGGCTTCTTTCAATTTCAATGATCATCGTTACACAGCGATGTGAGAACCATTAGATGGACAGATGTTTCAACCGTTTTGATGATTAAACGCCTAAATCAGTCATTTCGATAATTGGTATTATGAGTCATACCCTACCAATTTCTTGAAAGATGACAATTTCCTTCCATTCTACATGTAGGCTCATCCTCAAACTTCTGGGGCTGATCTAACTTGTACTTATTTCTTATTGAACTCTTTACATGTTTTTTGTTTCCGTTTTTCTCCATTTTCCTTGTTAGTGTTTTTTCCTTACCCAATACCTTTTTGTGGGAATTAAGGACAGCTTTTAACTGTTCTACCCCATGTTTTGTCTAAGCATAATTGGTTCTGACGGTCCCAATTTTGCCTAATAAAAAACAATGTGATTAGGGGCCCTCAATGAAGACATTCAAATCTATATTGATTTTTACAACCCATTGTGCATTGTAACTAATAGCGACAGATACATTTTTGAATCCAAACAATTCTCTCCAATTTTATCTGATTGTTGTATGAAAAGTAGGGTACTCCTTGAAGTGTTTCATATATATATATTTTTTAACAATATCCTTCATCATTTTTATTTATGGCAAAAATCACCAAACCCAATATTGTAAATTAATTAATCTTAATTTATACATTTTGTTTTTGAAGAGCTAATGCTATATATTTTGGGATTTAAGTTGATCATTATCCAATAAATAGGAAATAAATCAATATCACTAATAAGCATATATAATACATAAGACAAACATAAAATTTGACTACAACAATTAAATTAATACAGAGCATCGGTTAGATAGATTCATATAACTAACATCAACCATTGAGATAGCTATTTATGCATATCTAAATTAGTTATCATATCTTCAAATAAAATAAAAACATGGGCAATTAAAATATTAAACTTCTACATTGAGCAAGTAGACTAGGCCCAAATACCACAATATATTGGGAGAAATACTTTTCCTAAATTAGAGTAGAGTTAGAGTAACATTAACCTTTAAATATGGAGGGATTACAAAATCCTCTATATGCAATGATATAAAGCTAACATCCGTAATCCACCATAGCTCATATGTTGTTCTTGTTACTTGGATTTATATTAAAAAAATTAATCAATCCTAAAATATGTTTTAATTTAAGTGGATAATATTTTGTTCATTTATATAACATTATAGGTACAAATAAATAATTTTGTGTATTCTAATTAAAAATTTAATTCCTTATTTTAAATAAAGTTAAGATTGCCTTGTAGTATTTATGAAATTGAAGGTGTTTTCTTTTTATGATAGAAAATTAAAAAACAATGATATCTCATATATATGTAAGATAATTCGAGTAAAAAAGTTTTATTTTTAAGAATTAATGAAAAGTATAATATCACACTAAAAACATACATGGTGATTTATGGTATTTTACATTCAACTGACCTATGCTGGTCTTATATTCCGATGAATGATAATTGCAATTCTTTAATCGTTATTAAAAATTATTTGAAAAAATTTGTTAATTTTTGCTCTTAAATTAATATGTAATAGTTTTGTTAAATAATAATGTTGTAAACCCATGTGCAAAGCGCGTGTAAACCTGCTTGTGTTTTAAAAGTGGAGAAGAAAGTGATGGAAAGGATGTGATAAAAACTGAACTTAATCAATCATTTTTCCTGGTTTAGCCACTAAATAAGCGCTCTTCATAGCATTGGGTCTCAACTTTTGGACTGTTAGAATATATTGCAGGAGTCAAAGAGCCAACTTTGGATGTAACGGCCAAAAGTTCATCACAGCCACTATTGTCAAGTAACGATAATTTCTGTTTTAAAAATAAACTGATTTGTTCTAACAAGATAAAGGCTGTGATTCTTATCAAAGAGGAACTTTAACAACAATTAACGATAGGAACAGTTATTTTCCTTATTCTTCTTTATTTATGTTCTCTATTAAAGATAGGAAGAGGTGTTTCTTTATTCTTCTTTACTTTGTTCTTGTCTGGTCCAGTTTCGGACAGCATTGTTATACCCCAATCATTAAGTTGTTCTTGAATCAGAGTGCCACTACGACTGATCTCAGAATATAGACATATGCAAAAGAAAAACTATATAAAATCCTTATCAGGTCTATTACATCGTATCTCAACACCTGCATCTCAAATACTCTGCTAAAAAACTTGTGATATTTGCTCCTAGAGAGGACTGTGTTTGGAGTGGCTACTTGTAGTGTAAGTTGATGATTAGTTTGGTGCAGCATTTGGTAATCATAACAATGAGCTAACTAACTTGCTGAGAACCCGCTTTCTCAGTTACGGATTGGCATTGTTCTGATATGTCAAAAATTAGTCAAGCAGAGGACTGTACTGCCAAACACGCAACATGGTAGGGCAGCGCCATTTCATTACTTTACATATGCATATGCATTGGAGTATGACCATTTCATTACTTTACATATGCATATGCATTGGAATATGACCATTTCTTTACTTTACATACACATATCGTTATTATTCGATGGTCCTAGCTGATCTACTTGGTGTTTGACTTGTGCAGTCTGGGTGCTGCAAGCCTCCTTCGGACTGCGGCTATACATACGTGAACGAGACCCTATGGGGTCCAGGTGGTGGTCTGGTGGGGTCCAATCCCGATTGCCTCAAGTGGAGCAACGACCAACAACAACTGTGCTATGATTGCGATTCGTGCAAAGCTGGGGTTTTGGCCAGCATCAAGAAGAGCTGGCGAAAGGTCTCCGTAATCAATATCATCATGTTGATCATCCTCGTCATCGTTTATGTAATCGCTTGTGCTGCGTTTAGGCACAACCGTAGGATCGATAATGATGAACCCTATGGTGAGACCCGTATGGAGAAGGCTCAACCTAGTATGATACAGTTCTAGCATTGGAGATATGTTGGTTTGATGGGTTCTCGTTAGTTTGAAGACTTATTATTATTATGGTCAGGTGGACTTCTTGTTTGTTGTTTTGGCAATAGGTTTGTTGTATATGTTTGTTTTGGTGGCATAGTTTTACTCTATGAAAATCTTCCACCGGAAAGAAAGAAATTTATGTACTATTAAGTGACAGGTGTCTGGAAACGTTCGATTTCAATTGTTTGCATTATGCAGAATGGTTAAAGAGTGAACCAAATGGTTTTTAAATTTCTTGTACAAGTATAACCGGTGAATGTAGAAGCACTTGTATCTTTATTATTATTATTTTTTTAAACCAGAAATAAAAAGATTTTATTCATTTCAGAAACCTGGCATTATAGCCTACAACCAAGAAGTGCAGTGTTGATATCCAATGAGGTAAAGCCTCGCTCCCCCAAACAGGCTCCTTCAAATTTAGGGCATACTTAGCTACACAATGTGCCACCCTATTACAATCTATAAACTCAATCGAGAATTTGCAAAAAGTAAGAGAATTAAATCAAAGATAAACAGTAACTAATTACAGGCCCAGCATTAGTCTCATTTTCTTGAAACTCTTTGTGACTATCGTTTATGGTCTTGTTATCTCCTTCAATATGAATAATGTTCAGCCGCTTCTCGTTAGCTTTTGATATTGCTTCTCTCACTGCCATAGCTTCTGATCACTAATACTTTCTACGTCAATGGATGAATACTGCTTTTCTATATCCATGTATATTCTGTGATGACTTGGTGGCGTTAAGACTTGCGCGGAGCCAAGCGTAAGTTTCTTGTTTCCCTTGCTACTTTAGAACTTTTTAAAATTATGTGAAACCATAAGAATCAGAACAATGGTGGCAATTGGATTATTTGCCCATGCAAAATTCTATCGAAGTGTGGAGCAATTCTTGGATGCAATAGGATTATTAGCCCACGCATTAAAATTCTAAAAAAGTGTGGAGCAGTTCTTGGATAGACTTGAGTTACATAGGCTTATAGCACAATAAAAACTATCTGGTTTTACTTCTCACTAACAGTAGATCGAAATTGCATCTTTTAGTCTCAATCACTTAGAACTTAAAAGGAAGATCGAATTTCTTTGAGAATTTATCCGAGATCCCCGGATCGCAGGCAAACACAAAGCTCATTTAGTTTTGCGCACCAATAGAGAAGTGCTTCGAGCACTATATATGAGTGCTCTAGAGACACAATGAAGCTAAAATTGCATACTCATGAGTGAAAAAATCGCGGATATTAATAAACATCACAATTGTGAAGAGATAAGTGGAAAAACTCGGCAAGAGCTGGTCTAAGGGCCTAATAGCTATCAGCTAGTTCAGATGGTTTGTAGCAAAAATATCTGCAATGTGTTTATAATGAGAACCAACAAAAAGGAAGATAAAAACTACAGACTATGAGCAGCAATTGTACATTATATTCATTTGGAGTTTGAAAACACAGGTATGAAAAGAGTATATATAAGCTACCATAATACATAATCGACAACAGTCGAAAAACTACACTCTTACTTTGTTGTGCTATCGGGTTCTGGTTTGCTCTCACGGCTTAGCTCAGGGATCCATCGAGTTATTGTACGTGCTTCAATACGGTAACTTTCCAAACACCTAGGAAATTCAACACCAGCACCATTTTTATCAATATGAAGCACTAATAATGTCTTCGCAACGCCGCCACATAGTCGAAGTGTACACTGAAAATCTGACCAAACCCTCAACCGACCATTAACGTCACCATCTCCTTCTGATTGAACAAGCACAGCATATTCAGAATGCACTAGAGCTGGATGATGACGATAAGCAACAAAGTCCACACCATACTGAGACCCCGATCTCACCACCCAATTTCTGGAACGAAGAAATGCATAAGCCTTGAACAAAATCGGAAATGTCTCACTCTTGGATTTCATGTACATCCACAGTTCATCATCGCTTTTCAAAAGCTCGTTTTCACCCATTATTTTGAGACATTTTAGATCATAACATAGATAGAAGGCTTCTTCCAAACTTAGTTGGAACCATTGCTCGTCTTTTTGGGAGGTGACAATTGGTCGACCAAAATATGCTCGAGTGAGAAGTTCAATATGTGTAGTCTCTACTGCAAGAAGAACACTGGATCCTGAAAGAGTTCCATGGGAATCGGATTTGATGAGAGTAGATTTAAGCTGTGATACTATATTTGACATGGGATCTGCAAGAGCTTTAGCTTTTGATCCTTTTCCTTTCCACCGCGGCCCCATTATCTTCCAAGTAAGATAACTCAAAGTTCAAGGGCAACAGTATGTTTATATACAATTCTAATCCCTGTAAAGCAATAGGGAAAACAATATTGGCATTAACAGAAGGAGTAACAACATTTCTCACAACTCTGGAACACCAAATGCCTCAAGTGTCCTCAAAAGAACAGAATAGTAAATAAAAATCTCATGTATTGTCCACGCAAAAGATCACAACTCCGTAACTTTTCTTGGAGGATAAAATTTATCAATCACATGATCCTGAAGGCAAGAAATTCGAATTTTTGGAAGTTGCAAACTAATGGCAAATTAGCTACTAATAAGCTTGTGCTATTCTTTGCTTTTCTCTATATTTAAGTGAGATGCGATTTGGGGTAACAGCCACATATTGTCATATTTACCACTAAAATCCTATAATGATCCAAAACTAAGAAAGATCTCAATTCATACCAACAAAACATATTTTGTTAAAAAAAAAAAGTACCGAAAGTATCCTTGGAGTCAACTATAAGGATGTGTTATGGTTTTCTTCTTTCAACAGATCACAAAAGAAAACCACTTACATTTTTTAGACTTGTTTTTTTTTTTTTTTTTTGGGAAATAATTCAACCCAACTTTAATAATTTCTGAAGTTTTTCTCCTATCCGTTAGATGACTTATCATGGAGATACAAATGAGAAAAGAAGTAACTCCAAGTTCATTTATATGTCTCAAAACAAAATACAATTATGAAACATTAAACTCTACCCCATAGCATTGTGAAGTTCATAGCTTTACGAGTTAAGTGGTCTTGGCTAGTTTGACGCACAAAGCTGTGTAATGAATTCATCAACTTGTCTTATAGCCAAAGAGATATATCAAACAATAATATACTGAGTCAAGAGCAGAGCCAGGATTTTTACTCAAGGGAGGCACAATCACAGAAAGGTACGATCATTCAATAATAAACAAAAATATAATATAAGTTGAAATATATATATATACCCTTAGCTATAAAAATGCGAATAACACCCAAGTTTCTTCCTTTTTCCTTACCGAAAATACCCTTCCATGTTATTGAAATTACATCCACCCATTGTTACCCTCACATTAGAACTACATAGAAATAAAGACTCATCGTTGCCCACCTTTTGTGGCTGCCTCCATTTTCTCTCTATCTCTTTCTCGATCTCTCTTCACCATCAACCCCCTCTACCGCATTCTTTTGTGCCACTGCCTCGTCCCTCCACGGCCACCTAATATCATCTCCTCCGAGTTGGTTCTAGAGTTTGGTTTCATTTAATATTCTTCCATAAACTACGACCTATGTTTTTAATTTCAGGAATTTGCAATTGCACTTTATAAATTTAGATGAAATATTTTTTGTTTTGTATATGCCGTTTGCTATGTGCAACTTTTTTTTTTCTTCTGCGATTATTGTTGAGAATCTAAAAACAATTTATTGGTTTCCATCCGTGGATTAGATTGGCTACTAAAATAAGCGGTTTATTATTTTCTATTTTTATTTTATTGATTATTATTTTTGTTGAAATATATCAATTAGGTGGATCAAATTCGCTCTTTTATTTTTAATTTATAATTTTGTGATTGTTTGAGTAATCACATAGTATTACACTGATGATTGTGACTGTTTTCTTTTTTGATTAACTATGATTGTGCTTTAATTTTATTGCAGTTGTTGATTTCCAAAGATTTTTCATTTTTGGCTTGTCTCTTCTTTGTTTTATGTCAAGACATACTTTGTAAACTTAATTCCATATCAACATCTTAATGAATATGGGAATTGTAATTTGGGCAATAATTCCCGTGATGGTTAGCATTTATCTTTTCTAATAGATGTAAAATAAGTACCAAGGGTTTTTAGGTCTGTATCTGTTATTGATTTCATTCATTTAGCTGCCCGACCTCAAGCTTAGTCTATTGAAATAATTTCTCCTCTTCTTTTCCAAAATTAGTTTCCATTTTTGTTTTATCGATACCATTATAATTAAATAAATGTAATGCGACCAGCTGGAGCTAAGATTGCTCAAGGATTGACTATGTTGGTCTTTATTTTTGTATGCTTGTTGCAAATGTTTTAACTCTTCTCTTTAGTTTGGGAGTGTATGTACAGAGAGTAAGAGTCCTTATTAAATTTGATTTAGAGTTTTAGGCCATATTTGGTTAACATCTCACTTTCAGCTTTCTGTTTTCAAAAGCTGAAAACTTGTTTGTTTGTCAGCTTTTCAGTTTTAGCTTTCAAAAACTAAGTTTTCTTATACGAGTAATTTTGAAAACTCATATTTCTGGTTTTTTAGTTTTTCAAATTAAGCCGAAAAGTAAAAATGTAGCATTTTTTTTTATAATGAATATACTTTAACTTTCTATTATTAGTTTATATTTGTAACTTAATTTAAAATATCATAAAAATTACTAAAATTTTTAGTTATTTTTTGTATTAAAGCGTAAAATATTTCACTAAACAAAGATTATATAAAGTATTATTCTTTGCTCAAATAGTCTAAGTGAGTGAAACTAGAAAAAGAATAATTGGTTGAGAAATTTTGTGAAAATAGTGAGAGGTTAAGGTGAGTTGAATTTTTACATGTGATTATTAATGATTTAGTGCTTCAACACACAATTACATGTATTTTTATATTTAAAAATTATATACATATTTTTGCTATGCATAATAAAAAAATTTCAAAAATACATACTTCATAAATTGTCAATATTTTTATATTTAAAATTTTCAAAATTTTGGGTAATTTTTAGAGTATCAAAATTATTTTTTCAAAAGTTGTTGCCAAACAAATTTTTGAATATAGAAAACTAAATTATGAAAAAAATTCAAATGTTAATTTTTTTTCAAAAAAATTTGAAAACTGAAATGATAACAATACATATCTTAATCTAGTATTTTTCTGATTGCCTTTTTCAACCAAAAATGTGGTTGGAAAAAGGGCCTTAATTTTGTTCCCGTTCACATTATCTCCCGATATATATATAAGAATTTAGTTTTTATACCCTTAAAAATGGTAACATTGCCTACCATGTTAACACAAAATTTCCAGCAACTTGGTAACAGATCAAAAGCTCATAACAAGCTTCCTGGGAAAATTATAATTAAGAACTCAACAGCAAACACACACGTCGACTTTCGTCTAACTAAATAATGTCTCCACATCGATCCTTGCGATGGAAAAGGTATTGCTGAAAACTGTAGCAGCGATCCATCCAAGCTAAATAAACAATCGTCAGTTGTCAACATACTGATGTGACAACCATCAACGAGAATCAAATAAGAATGCTGATGCAACAACCATCATACGCAGGAACTCTGGAACCAACAAGATATGGTGGAATAGTAGCTAATCCAGATAATTGACTTCCGGCCAAAATGATCACAAAATGCGACACAGAATCAAAGATCATAACATCAACGCACTTCGAATAATGAAGCATGCAATCATAACTACCATTTCTGCAATCCCATTTATTATGATCAAGAAGTTTTAATGTTAAATCCTACATTTCCAGAACAAATGTTCAATGAAAAATGCCCAAAAAAAACTACTACCTCGTGCTATCAAAATTCGGTCCCACTCCCACAATAGGAGTGGGTTTTTAATTCTACAGACCGCAGAGGAATTCGAGCAAATAAGCCCATCATAAGCGTCATCTCCCACAATAGAACTAAGCTTCTCTCTCTAGGGCAGAGCCACAAATGGCTTAGTTTACTTGCTCTTGGTGTGTGCCGTAGATAGGATAAGCCCCATAGGCAGCAGCATACATTCTTGGATCGTGTGGTGGAGGGACGGCATATCCATAGCCCTCGTACATTTGCCCCCCATAGTAGGGTACATTCCATTGGTTGCCAAAATCAGATCTCCCCTGCTAAATCACATATGCTAATCAGAGAATCGGGTGATCAAAAGCAATTTACCATATTCATTATTGTTCTCGTTGTATAACTTAAAACATAGCCAAAGTGAATATATTCAACATAAGAAGTCTGTTATTGCACCAAAAAAAAAAAAATTCAATACACCTTCTGTCCTAATCACATTCGATTTCAACTTCACGCATAATATTATCTCTACTTTTACCATTTTATAGTCAGCAATCATCATACATCTTTTAATATACATAAGGATATTCTTGAAAAGACATAAATAGTCTATGTTCAACCCTGACCAAACAAATAGAACTCTGTTTCACTATCGGACCAAATGTTGCTTATTTTCAGGGTGCTTATCTTTGGGGTCAGCTTATCACAAAGCCTTAATCTTAAGATTTGGGGTTGACTTAATGGAATTATGAAACCAAGATAAGATATAACGTCTAGTTATTTAAATGAACTTTTCTACGCCACTCTTTCCTATCTAGATGATTTGCTCATCTTTTTTGTTGACATGTACCTGAAAAACAACATTTAAATTCAAGTCGGTAGAATGAAAAGATACGAAGCAAGGGGTAATTTGCCTGCTTATTTCCTGGATTGCGTCCCCAAGAAAGCCGGACCGGTTGGCTGCCAATTGTTGTACCGCTCAGTCTTTGCAGTGCCTCCTCGGCCTTATTTCTGCACAGGTTAATAAAATGATGGTATATAATTCTGACATTGAACAGCTAGAGTAAAATCTTTTCAAGGAAAAAAGGTTCAAGATATACATTTAGGCAGGACCGATACCTGTTGGCAAATTGCACAAATCCACAGCCTTTTCCAACTGGTATCTTTACCGAGAGAATCTCACCATACACGGAGAAAGGCTGCCTAAGATCTTCATCTGTCACGTTAGGATCAAGACCTCCGACAAATATCTAGTATGAATAATCATGAATGTATCACGAAAGAAATATAATAATAATATCTAGGTGCTAAGATATTAAAAAGAAACACAAGATCAATAAAAGTGAAGAACTAACAGTCGTGTTCGTTGAATCTCCATCTGATTGGGAGCCTTGAGTTGAAGCACCTTTCGGTACGTATCCACCTAATCTCACCAAGTAAAAGAATTAGAAGCCAATATGGAACAAATGAATATACTAACTCGAAAGACCAACCCAGAGAGATGGTGCAAGAGTAACAGCATAACAAATACAGTCAATAGAGCGAAATGAAAAATAGAATTTTTAGTAACTACCTTGAGAAGAGTATTGTTGTTGATATGCGGATGATTTCCTAGGTGTAGCAGGGCCAATGCGCATAGCCCTAGTTGAACAATGTACACCATTCATTTCAGTCATGGCCTGTGACCTCTCATTCTCATTTCCAAACCTTACAAAACCGTAGCCTTTTGAACGACCAGTGTTAGCATCAATAACAACTTTAGCAGCTTTAACAGATGGATATTTAATCGAAAAGGTCTCATGTAACAGACAATCAGTAACATCCGGAGCTAAATCCCCGACAAATATAGAAAGGTCAGAGTCATTACTGCCACTGGCACGCTTATGATCACCCGTACTAAATGTTGCCCAATTCAACCGGAAAGGGTTATCAGCATTCGGCATAGGTTTTCCTGCATAATTTTGGAGGACTTTATCAGCAACAGCATGGGAAACGAACTCTACAAATCCATATCCCTCCGACATTTGATTCTGCTTATTCCGAATAACCTTAATGGAGACTATGGAGTTACCCTGCAAATAGGACATTTTAGAGATAAATACACCACAAGCAACCAGTAAATAATGATATTTGCAAATTAGCTACCAAATGACACGGTAGAACATATCCGCATTGGGAAAACAAAAGCGTCACTGCCCCCATCATTCTTTTGCGGAATTAAGCACATAACATCTAAAAATGTAAGCATCCTCTTTAGTGTCACTTGAGACTTGAGAGCATAAATGATTTCTTTAGAAAAAAATTTCTGTCTCTTCAGCATTTCAAAAATTAGTAACGTCCTATAAAGCAAACTTCCCAGAGACCAGCTTATTTATTCGTACTATAATACATATCCATGCAGAATAAGCACAGATAATTAAAAAAAAAAGAGGCAAAACAGGCTGCCTCTATATCTCTATAAAACACCATAGAAAATATGAACACTTTACACAAAAAAAAAAAAACATGCAATCCAGTGAATAGCTTCCAGGGATACTCATACAGTCATAAGCTATGAATACTCATACACTAGGCACGAACATGTGATCCAATTGATCAAGTTTTCAAAGAAAGTAGAAAAGATATTTAACCCCACGTCCAAACAAGAGTCTGGATCCTCTATATGTGTAACAAAAATGCACAATCACAAGACAAACCGTTACCATGTCAAGTTTTCAAAGAAAATAGAAAAGATATTTACAGGGTCTTTTACTGACCAACATTGACACTACTTAGAAACTCAAGGTCAACATCTGCTATTATATTGTGTTTCGGGCTTTCAGCCATCAGTAAAGTTTTCTAAATTGACATAGAAACTCACAAGAACAATTTCCGGGTCAGTGTTAAGGCATCAAGAATAGAAACGCTGCATAAAAGACCAATCTTTCGCTTTCTCTCTGCCTTGTCATTTTTCAGAAAAGGCAATGCAACAGAGAAACATCAAGAATCAGCAAAAAGGTTTGCCCCAATATACCAATCATCAATTCGTATTTATGGATCCGTGAAAAAGCTCCATATACATGATACATCAAATGGTTAATTTATTCCTTTTACAAGTGCACAGTGCACACCATGTGTTACTATGCAATGCTTCATTTTTAGTATGCAAAAGTTTTGTTTTTTATTCTTATATATCTTTTTCACAAACATTCAAACTTTTCTTGTTCGCACTACCACATTATTCAATTTTTATATTGTGCACAAATCCTCTACCCCACCCCACCCCGATAACGATTTAAAATTTTCTTATTCTTTTCAATTTACCAACCTCAACTTGATGAATATTCCATTTTGACAAGGTACTAACACACTTTAGCAAAAAGGCACCCCTCATTATCAATCACAAGGCACTACACTTTATTAATAAACATTATGTAATCGGTTGAGATAGAAATTGTAAAGCGAAGACATGGAATTGAAACTATACAGCGCATTATATCTTTTTTAAAATTATACATTACACATCATATGATTTGTATCTTATTCAAAATTTCAACCATATATATATATATATATATATATAAACTTTTTTATTTATACATATATAAACAAAAACTACGTAAAATCACAAGGTATTACTCAGTAAAGTAAATCTAATTCCTTTTTTAAGATAACACCACTAAATCTATGAAGTATTTCCCTTATGCACAAAGTTCAATTTTTTTAATTCAACTTAATAGAAAGTTTCAAACTTTCTTTTGTCTTAATTTTCAACAAGGTTAAAACTTCCCTTGTTCCCACCAATTTACCAGCTTGAAAAAGATCATGATTCCATTTTTACAAGCAACCTCTCATTCTCTTCACTAGGCGCTAATGAACAAACTATACCCAAATCAATTATTTGAGAAAGAAATAATAAAAACATTAATTTAAATTTTAATTCCTTCTAGTTCACAACCATCCCAAATACGCTGAAAACCATTTCCTCCACCGAGAAGTTTTTTTTCATTAATTTGTTTTAACACAACAAAGTTTCAAACTTTCCTTCTTCCCACCAATTCACCAACTTGAAAAAGATTATCACATTGTCAAAAAAAGATACAATTTTTACAAGCACTCAATACAACCACATTGTCACTTTCACGTGAACTATTCATCAAGAAACAATATCGTGACATAGTTCAACATGCCCCCTCAGTTGTGTCGTATTTTTTTAGCCAAACAAGTGCAAGTAACTTTTTTTAGTTAAGAAGCAATGAGATTTGAATTCAAGACTTCAAACTGCTCTATTTAAAAAAAATTGTAACTTAGATCAAAACGGTAAAAAAACTGAAAAACTGAAACTTATAAGCTGCAACCAAATAAGCCTTGTAGTGTTGTTATCTTCAACAAATACCCATATCAAGTCTAGGACTTTAGAAACATAGTGCGTGTGTGTGTGTGAGAGAGAGAGAGAGAGAAAGAGAGAGATAGAGAGAGAACTGAACCTCTCCGGCGGAAGAAAAGCAGCTGTGGAGGTAATTCTCCTCCATCCAGCTCTGAAGGTCACCCACCCAGATCGTCTTATTCTCATCGTTAGATCCCTGATTCCGATTGTGCTGAGGTGTACGGTGGTGATGCAGCTGCTGCTGGTGTTGATGATACATATGAGGTGTATGGTACGGCATGTAGTGCATCGGCATCATCTGGTGCGGCACCACCATCGCCGCCGCCGGATACTGCATCGCCACCCACGGCCCCGCCGCCGCTGCCGCCGCCGGATCACTCCCACTATTCGGTTGCATCTCTGTTTCCAAAACCCTAATTTCTAAACCAATAGGATATACTGAATCTGAGGGTCGCCGTTTGGGAGAGAGAGAGAGAGAGAGAGAGAGAGGATTTAAGATGGATTGATTCACTTAAGCCCTTAAGTTCGATCTGAACCGTTGGATGGAGAGGTGGTAATGCTATGAGCCGTTGGATCTGGATATGCACTGGAAGAGACGTCATCAGTCGGCCGCAAAGTTTGCTTGATAGATTTTTCAGGGTTTCCATTAAAACATTTATTACTCCACACTATTATTATTATTATTATTATTTGGGGTTTTATTTATTTTTTATTTTACCATTTTAGGGTGTTTAGGCTTCGGATAATAATAATAAGCAGACTTTTTGGTACTGACTGCAAAAATCAATCATCACAGAAGAAAATGGAATGGAAAAAGAGTACAATGACAGATTCCAAAATTGGTGTGAACAAAAATAGCTTTTCACATTGACGGTTTTGGTCAAAAACAAAAGTATACTTCTTCCAACGGGATAACATTCTTTAGCATTCATTGG
>MKEJ01085633.1:0-12422 GCA_001753735.1 Embelia ribes | reverse complement strand
CCAACTTTTAAAAACTGAAAACTGAAATGCTAACCAAACGGGGCCTTTGTCCTTGTAATTAGTAGACCTTTCTAAGAGCTCGTTCTATTGGAAAATTTTAAGCTCAAGTTTTTCAACCTTTTCACTTAAAATATAAGTCTTTTATGATGTAATAGAAGAGAAGTCAAAAACAAAACAAATAAACAAAATGTTTTTATTTTTTTTATGGCTCCACTTGAATGATATTAGACAATTGGACCACATTGGAAAGTTTTCCTTACTATTCCTCTTTCTTTAGACAATTGGACCACATTGGAAAGTTTTCCTTACTATTCCTCTTTCTTTAGTAGTTGCCAATGTTGTTTTGGCATAAAAAACCTCGAAGACTTAAGCTAAACTAGGGTATGGTTTCCTTTATTCTTCCATAAACTACAAACTATGTTATTAATTTTAGGAAATATGCAACTGCACATCATAAATTTAGATTGAATATTTTTTGTTTTGCATGTACTGCTTGCTGCCTGCTACTTGAGGCCTCCTACTTGCCACCAACAGAGTTGCCACTTGGACTGATTCAGACATAGCTGGGTTGAACGGAAGCCACGTATAATGGTCTCCCCTTTGTTTACAATTCTACATTTTGAACTCTTATTCTACCTCCTGCTAATCAGAACAATTAGGTAATCATCAAAATCAAAATTTGGCTTTGTTATGCAACCTATGAATTCTTTTATGGTTGCTTTAAAAATACGTGGACACTCATTTGTATATGTCCTACTTTAAATTTTACACCTCTGTTATATGTGCACTTCTCCCTTCGATTGTATTCCTTTATCTGTTTTTTTTCTTTATGTAGGGAGATTTTTGGAGGTATTTCCTCTTATGTTTATACGATACTATACATGGAATGCCTATCACATGTTTGATAAAATGTTAGTATGTTACTATAGTTTCATTTTCTTTTCAATATTTAGTTTCACCAATATGGGTTTCATTTGGATTGAAATGGTATCTGTTCTCCATATTGTATGCCATTTGTTTGAATAAAGGCCTACGAGGCAATTAATCATTAAAATCATTCACGTTCTTTCATTAGAAGTTTTGAAAAATTATATGGATCGAACATGTTCCTAAAAATCTGAAATGGGGAACAATCACTTATCCTTGTTTGGATGTAGAATTTTATTAAAATGCTGCCATTCTTTTAATATAGCTGTAGAAAGTATCAATTCTAAAAGCTTAAAGTTTTAAATATATGATATTGCTTTCAACGGATCTGACCCTCTAAAAAGGGGCATTGAAGATGCAGCCTACTTCGATAGAATATTATGTTTCATTTTTTCTCCCATTTTAGCAAACATGCCATGCAAGAAATAACCTAATTATGTAGGTGCATGTAGGTTATTTCTTGCATGACAAGAAAAAACCGACCAACATAGCTCCTAATAAAAGTCACCATGGAAAAGAGACAAGATTAATTGCATAGTCTGATTTCGACAAGGTTTTGTTTCCATGTTTCAGGTTAGTTTTTCAGAAGCTTTCCAAAATATCTAAGTCAGCTTTGGGCATTAGTTAATATGCATTGTTTTTATACGCTTGAAATAACTCATATGGTTGGGAGCTTGATATTTGCCCTCCTCATATGGAAGACTATTTATTGGAAACTTGACATTATACAGAGCGCACCCTCGAACTAAGTCTAAAAAATAGAGACTAAATAAAATAGAGCCTGATTAAGTATTTGACCTATAAACTTCAAATTATTCGATTATCAATTGCTTTATCGCAAATCCTAAAGCATCCAATTATTGTGTTTCTTGGGTGCTTGTTATGTTATTCCCTTTCGTGTACAACAGTTTGACCCTCATTATAACTTATTGCAATTTCTCATTATCTTATGTACATTTATGTTTTCCATGTTAATGCATTGATAATTTTGAAGTAGAGTCCAGGTAGGTTACCAGAAATTCACTGTTCTTAAATTTAGTTTCTCATTTTCTGTGTTTGCTAATTGACTTGCATTTCAAAAATATCTTCCCACACTGCATTTCCTCACTTTGTACCTCTTTTGGGATTAGCACCTTCTACTGAAGAGGGATATGTTTAGCATTTCATTCTTCATATACACAAATGCCTTCCATAGTTTTGAAAGTATAGACCAAGTAAAAGCTTATTTCATTCTCATACACCAGTTTTCGCTCTTTTGTTCACCTTCCAATCCTCTCAGTCACTCTTATACCAAATTGTTGTAGTGTTCCCTGGTTGTGTATGTTTAAGCGTGCCCCATTTGTAGGTATAAGTTGCCCATCACCGATTTGAATAAGAAGCGGAGGAAGAGTTGTGAAGTTTGAATCAGGATTTGCTGGTTAGGTACACCTTCCAAACCGCTATCGTGAATCTATAGTTGCTCTATATTGTACATGTTGTGTACACCTTCCAAAGCAAAGTTTGCAAATTTTTATGCTGAATATTTATAGGTTTTTTTAAGAGTACTTCGCCTTTGTTTATCTTAAGATTCAATTGAGTTATTTCTATCCAGAATTGGAAATGTAGAAGAGAAAGAAGGCTCTGAATCCCAATAAAATAACTTCAATCATGTAGTTTTAGCTTATCTCCTGAAATCATTCTTGCCCGCAAGATATATGAGAAAATGACTAAAGTAAGTATTAAAGTTATGTGAAACTCAAGAAACAGTTCAAATGAATAAGCATCTCACTAGACAAAAGTACTAAAGTACTTCGCCTTTGTTTATCTTAAGATTCAATTTTTATCTATCATCTTCCTTGTCTCAAGCTACTCGATAAATGGGCACATTTTCCACTTCCGACGCCACCTATATACACTATCATGTTTCATCCAACAGCGGATGAGGGTCTTTAACTATTTCTACAGTTGCCATCCGCTATTTCAAATTGGCCCCAATGATTTTTTAGATCGGAATAAAAATGCGTGCGGCGTAGAAGGACAAGGACAACAAGGGTTTTTGTTAAAATCAGTCACTTTTTTTTTCCGGTTGAACAGGTTTGGCAGTCACTGTACATATCATTTTTTTGGTATTGTTTTCAGTTCAGAGCACTAAAAGTTCATTACATTGGCGTGCATATCACACAATGCTTGATCACCTATATATTGCAGTAGCTTAATGTGACCTCAAGAATTGGTTGGCAAGCTGATCCTATAGCCTCTCCTGCTGTTATGAACCAAATAAACAAACCCTATATACTGAAACCGTTAGTGTACACCAAGTCCTCTGTAACTGTCACATAAGCGTTTCTTCTTCCCTGCTAGCAAGGCCAGCTTAACTTTGACTTCCAAACAACCAATCTATTCATTGACAAAATAGGAACAATGTTTACACCATACCATATAAAAAGTCTCCATTTCATACTGGCAGTTGCATGATATTTAGGGAATCTCAGTGGAAGTCACTTAGGGGACATGAAATCAACGAGCAGGTTCAACTTTTAATAATCCATTGCTTCACCTCTATATGATCACTTGTAGAATTCCTAAAACGCAATAATGTTTTGCTCGAAAATGAAAACTAGATAGTAGTCTTGAGGGATTCTTTTAAATTTTTACTTTCGGGTAATAGGTTCTTAACTATCGTAACATTCAGAGAGCTTTGAAGAGTACAAAATACGACAAATAATAGGTTCTTAACTGTCGTAACATTCAGAGAGCTTTGAAGAGTACAAAATACGACAAAGATTTCGCCCGTGCCTGCCCTACAAGTATAAATAAAAGTATCAAAAAGTAAATATTTTTTTTGATCATAAAACATAACTTACAATGAAATAATCCCCAATTTACCAAGTTAAGTTCTCAATCAAGCAAACAATCCCAATTAAGCCATTCAAACAACTAATAATCATGATTAATCGAAGTATTACTGACTAAAATCATACAGGAATTGGAAAGCACAAATTAAAATCGAATTATATGAAGAAAAAAAAAAAAAAACCTGGCTACTAGGGCTTGTTTATTGCAGAGCTCGGTGAGCCTGGGCCTGGGGATCCCACAATCTAAGGTGTGTGACCAGAGAGAGCAGGTGCGGCGAACGGCGGCAAGCCCGCAACGGGGTGGCGATCCGGCGAACGAAGGGCGGCGGCGATGGGCCGTGGGCGAACGAATGGCAATCGCCAATTTTGATCTCCGATCGACTACACAGAGAGAGAAAACTATGTTGATAAAGTGATGACATGGCATATATTGGTGGTTTTTATATTCAAGGATATCAAAAATCATTTTTAAAAAAAAAGAATAGGGGTATTTTAGTAATTTCATAATTGCGAAAACTCGGCCGTAACTTAGTCAACAAGAAAGACTAGCAAACGAAGTGCACACTTGGATTAAAAATTTCTACTTTTTAACTAAAACAAGAACAACTTGTACTTATGCTAATTTGCAGAATGTAAGCGATACGGGAAGAGAAAGCGAGGACCATAACTTTAAAATTATAGTGGAAATGAAAATCGCTGATATTATTCAATAAGTAATATATATAACTTCAAGATAAAAATACTTTACTGGTATATACATAGTATTAGTAGTATAAAGCTGTTAAATATGCTTTATTTTTAAAATTTGCAAGTATTCTAGTACAACGGAAACTTCACAAAAGCATTTCCGGCTAAAATGAGTTTCACAAGTCCAACTGAATTTTCGGCTAACTATGGTGTACAGAAAACGATCAATTGTCCACGCATTTTGCTGAGGGTATTTCATCAAACAGGTTATGAGCAGGACATGTATATACAGTATGGCTAGCCCTATAACATACTTTGGATTTTGTAAGCTCTCCAGAGAATTGTGTTGGATAAACAAAACAAAACAAAACAAAATCACCAAAGGGTTAGAAAAAAAAAATCTCTTATTTACAGTTATTTGGGTGAATAAAATGGTCCACCTAGTTTCAACTAAATTTCTATTTGGTTCCCATAGTTTCAATTCCAGCACAAGAAGTCCCAAGCTTTCTATATGCAACATCATTGGTCCCCATTATGGGAGAAAAGTACACATAAATGATGAAAAACATATCTAGCAACCCATTTGTTGTTCACTTATTATTAAATTAGTCTTTATGACCATTTATGTTGATGTTATCTCTGAATTTAGCTCATTAAGGTTCTTAATATTATTGAAAAAATATGATACGGACCCAATATATCACTTTTCTTAAATATTGTGACAAACTGCCATCTTTTCTAAATTAGGGGTTATTAGTGTTTCAGTTGATACTCTAGGATCTAATAGAATTTTATTAAATGTACGGGGACCATTGGAAATGCTAAGCTGTCTCCTCCAGACAGATCCATAACTTGCCAGGTTCACCTTTATATCCCTTTTTTATTAGGACTTTTAAGGTAACGAGATAATGCAATATTTAATAGTAAATATTTTAATCCCTAAGTTGTAAATAAAGTGATTTTAATAATAATTTTTCAATTCTTCAGTTCTTGCTAAGCATATCAAACTTTTCATAAACTTGTAATTATGATTTAAAAAAATTAAGTATAATTTTATCTATGCTGTTCAAAGTAATGGAACTGTTAGACAAGCTCAATATGCTAGTTGTTGCTATATTAGTACCACTATTTGTGTATATTTGTAAATGAGAATTTTGGCAATTATGAGGCTGCCCTTTATTTTGATGTTTGAGCACCTAAATGTTGCTATGGTACAAAAGAAGAAAAGTTACAAAAAATTGTTGCAAACTTTATAATCTACATTAGTCTATTAGTGTCGGTCCAGTGATGGATACGATGCCTTTTTCATTTCCTAGGTGATATTTGGTATTGCTTTCTAGCTATTAGTATTGCTTAAAACATCCTTATTTGGTAAAAGTCCACAAAAAAATTCCGTTTCTTACACTTATTTGAAGTTTACAATGTTCGGCTAAGAAACGGAAGCTTTCTGCATAGTTTTGTACAGTTTGTAATGTGAAGATATTGTCACTTATAAGCTTTAATTGAATGGTTTTAGCTAATTACGAGGCCCTTTTTGATCTTTAATAAGGACAGACTTTCGATGGGAAAAATTGAAAAAACTAAAAAATGGGGACAGCCATGATTAGTGCTGTGATGAATTTGGGATTGCTTCAGTATAATTTATTTTTGTGAAGTTCGTAACTTAGAAATTATGTCATTATTATTAAGAAAGTATGAGCGACAGACTAATGGAAATTTATAATATCAAGTTTTGTGATGGGTTTTTTCATGCACAGAGACTTTGTCTGTAGGACAAACAGTTTGGGGAAGATTAGTTAACACTCTTTATTAGTTTCACTTCTTTTAATTATATCTAATTTTGAGAATCAAGCTGATGATCTGATTGACCATTTTGAACAAAGTATCATTTGAAGCAAATTACATTTTGAACCACTCATGTAATGGACTAGCAAAAAACTAAAAATAAAAAAATAAAGTTGCAGAAATGTGATTAGCAAGAGTTTGAACTTTTTACACACTAAACGCCTTTTTAAAAATGTGTTTACAATAGGAGTAATGTAGATGATAGAATTTGCAATGTTAATATGACCTGCCTTCGACAGATTTTTGGTTTTTACGTACTTGACTAGTAGAAGAACCTTCGGTTCATTTATTTTTGTTTCCTCTTCGTCGTGCAATATAAATTTATTATATTTTTAGAAGATATGAATCAAGTGAGCTAACTTTGGAAGCTTTTTAATCCCCTACTACTCATTATGATACAGTTTCTTTGAACTAAATGTTATTGTTGCACTAGAGAAGAAATTGAGAATTTTGTGCAAATCGTCTTCTAGTTAATAATTGGTATTGCTTGCATGATCTTAGTATTGGTTAAAACATCCTCGTTTTTTATGGGTCACAAAGAGCACACTTTTTTCTTAACGTGTGTATTTGGTATCACTTCTATGCTCAGTAGCAATTGTTTCAAAGAAAGAAGTTTTTTCGTAAAATTGTCGACTGTAAGAATGTCTCATGTATCGTATGGGATAATGGTATGGCTACGCATATTGTGGGGATCTCTTTATCATAAACTAATTCCTCTAAAGTTCTTAAGTGACAAATTATTTGTCTATTTATTAAGATTATACAAGTGACAGACCTGTGGAAGTTTACTATGTTAGTTATATTGTTGGGTTTTATTCACATGTTTGCCAGGCGAAAAATTTGGGAAATATTTGGCAACACCCTATTATTAGTTTCATGGCTTAATTATGTCTACTTGATGCTTACTTGCCAGCATTAGGGCGATAATTACGAACAAGCAGAGTGGTAATCTTAACAATGTATTGTCTCAAGGGAGTCAGTTTTAAACAATATCGTCTGTTCATATTATCATGCAATGAAATAAAAACCCTCTTCGCTTTCACATATTTCCTTTTCGCGTGCTCTAGTAGCAAAAATCACCTCCATTTCATTAATGTTTTGTCTTTTTTTTCTTTGGGACAATATGACTTTTCAATCATACTTCTCAATATATTACAAGTTTTTTCAGCCTTTGGCATCTAAAAGTTGTTATGTTTCCAAAGAAGGTATTTCTTACTTGCTTTTATTATTGCTTAAAACATCTTTGTCTTATATATCTAACAAACAAAATCCGCGTTTTATGTGTAATTGGTACTTCTTGTATGTTCAGCTACAATTGTAAGAAGAAAAAAAGCTTATTCCGCAAGCACAAAGTGACAGTACTGGTTCAACTTTAAGCTCCTTGTTCTCTATAAAAGGATAGATAATAAGATTCAAACAATTGCATATCACCTAAATCTCTACAATGACTTCCAATATACTATACACGCTCTCTCTACTCCCTTGCCTGCTTTTGTTCACCTCTTCGTTTCGATCTTCTTCTGCAATTTCTGATCCCTTGTCTCCGGATTCCTCTGACAAAGTCCCAGTTGGGCTATACTACCAAAGCCTTGCCCAAGGAAATGCTGTATTCATCAGTGATATTTTGCCTCAGATCTTCGTAAACAAGATAATCTCCATCGTTGATCTCCATCTTGTCCCCTGGGGCAATTCGCGGATTCTTAGCGATAAGACCTTCGCATGCCAGGTCTCCCGTCCTCTTGACCCTCTCATTAAACCCTTCTTATTCGCCATACCACTGACCTAGACTGTTAACAGTCATATCTATTGACTTAAAAATAGTTTTTTTTTTAATGTGCGTACTAACCATGATTAATATTTCTAGATCGTTGCGTTTTTTTCCAAGAAATAATAACCCTTACTTGTTCTAATGGTAACAGGGTGGAGAAGAAGAATGCTATTTGAACACCATTGAAGCCTGTGCGATAAATGTCTGGCCTGAAGTGGTATATAGACCTATATTAATGTAGATCAGTATTTGAAAGTATTGATGTAGACCAGTATTTGTTTTGGGTGGAAAAACGAAATTATAACAAAATGAAAAAAATTTGGCGCAAATTCAAGATTATTTGCATTAATGGATAACTTCTTTTAAGTACACATTTGGGTGGTCGGAAAGTCATATAACCACTGGAAGTAATCTTTGACCATCTGTTTTTTCATCCTTGGATGGGAACTTTGCAGGAGAAACACCTAAAATTCATTGCTTGCATTGAACATATGTTCCTCGTTAAGAAGTTATCCCAGTGGAAGACTTGTTTTGACATGCCTGGTTTCGACCGAAAACTGATTGACAAATGTTATAGCAGTGGACGTGGGAAGGAGGTAACCTGTTTTTTGTAGATTCGGGTTTTACAGTTTCCACTACGAGTACCAGTTGTGTTATGTAATGTGCTATATTGTTGAGGAAGTGAGTTTAGGACTTATTTGGTGTTCACGGTTTCATTGTCTTACCTTTGGTTTCTTCATGTTATATATATTTTTTCACTGTACATGTAAGTTAAATTGTTATCATTATTTTTTTATTCTTTAATTATTTATTTTGTTTTGCAGCTTGAATTCAAGTATTCAAAGGAAACAGAAGCCCTGAAACCTCCCCATTTATTCACACCTTGGGTGGTAGTTGGCGGAAAGCCCCTTTATGAGGTTAGTTCTACTAGCTTTTTCGTGTCGATATTCTTTAAATTTTTTGGCAAACAATATTTTTAATCACAGAAGAAAAGACTTTAGTTTCCCTTCGAGGATTGATGGTGATAAATCTTTTTTGGAGAAAGTAATGTTGCAGATCAGTTGGTTGAGTTAAAAAAAAAATTGTGATTGTACCAAATTTTACATATATTCCAAGATGAGTTTTCCTTGTTAAGTTTTTTCAGAGTCTAGTTCGGTGTAACAATTTTTTGTTTTTTGGTTAGTTAAAATGAGACCGGTGTAACAATTTTTGGCTTATATTCTTGGGTTTTATCTCTTATTAATTAACAATTTTTGGTTAGACTAATGTTTTCAAATATATGTTTTGCAGGATGCTTTTAATTTCATGAGCTACATCTGCAAAGCTTACAAAGGCCCTTCACCTCCTGAAGCTTGCAAAAACATATCCTCTATTGCCATCCCGAGCGATAAAGAAAAACCGGTCCAACTTAGTTACGGAGAAGATTTAACAAAAGCGGCAAAGTTTACTCGGTCAAAGCTAGGATAAAAAGGGTTTCTTGTTTATGCTTCTAAACATTATAATTTCCTCTGTCTTAACAGCAGTCAGTGTTGTTTGATGGGTATGTTGTCAAATATTGATGAATAAAACTATCCACTTCAAAATTTCTACATGTTTGTAATTGCACCGTCTCGTTTACTAATTTCAGTCTCTTATTTATGTCGCACGTGCCAAATTATTATGTCGCCAATTGCGTGATATTAGAGCGGAGATTTCACTTTTAAGCCTATATATATATATGTTGTAAGATACATATGTCGTTATGGTTTCCGCAGTCTTGACAGCATCCTGCTTGTTATGAAAATAGATGGCTGTGTTGTCGAATGTTGATGTATACACACATGTACTTAATTATTGTTGTGATTGTATTTCGTTAACTCATTCTATTATTTATGTAATCATTTTTGTTGCACGTCTGGTTGTCGCAAGGGAGCCAGGCTATTGGTAAGACTATGTATGTGTTGCGATAGTATGGACTTGAAATTTGAAAGAAATTTTCTGTGCAATTAATTTTTATATATAGATATAAAAAAATACAAATATTTTATTGTTTGAAGAGGTAAAATAGGAATAATGATTGTCACTTCCGATTTAATGCTTTTCTTGCCGGAGATAATTGTAGCCACTGTTGGTCTCTCTTGTCACCGCCGTCTCAGTTACCTTATCGGCGACCTCTATTTTACTAATCGGAGAAAGTAAGTGTTGAACTTATCTCCACCGTTGATCTTAATCTCTCCCCTTAGAGCATTTCCAACCATAGTCACCTAAGCTAGAAACAGAAAAATATTTTGGAAAACTGAAACTTGAAACGAGCTGTTAAAAATATAGAAAAAATGGGAAATGTCGATGTTATTAATATTTAAATTATATTATATATGAATCTATTTTATTATTGATAAGATAGGTGAAAAGCAAAATGTGATCATAATTATTTTTATATATTTTCAAGTAAAATATTTTCAGCTATACGTAAACAATGCAATTAACTTTTTAAAATGATTGAAAATAATTTTTTATTTTTTTTATTTTTGCAAGTTTTCTCATATTGCAGAAATTTTTTGGAAACGAGTTTCCGGTAAAAGTTTCGAAAACACAGAATTTCCATTTATAAATGGTTTTCCGAAAAAGTGAGTTTTTCCACGTCAAATCAATTTTCCTAGTAACTATGAATCCCATCTCAACAATATGTCTATTTTTGAGTCGCTAATTTTGGATATCTAAACAGTAGATACCCAATTAACAGGAAATGCCACATCGGATTCTTTATTTTCAGTCTCTAAGTACCAAAATATTCAGATTAATTCAGAAATTTGTTTTTCTATCTTACTTATTAAGTTCTTAAAATAAAAAACTATTATATAATTGAGAGTATTCACACTAGTCTTTCTAGAAGTGGTGTCTCCTCTTTTAAATTTCTTAAATGAGAAATGAGGAAAAATATCTTTCACATTAGTTTTTCTATTTCCAAAATGATTTCTAGAAGTTCTATATTAACTCTCCATTAACAAAGTTACTTTTCACAATTTTTTTAGCACCAAAATAAAACAAACATATCAAGAAATTGGAAAATTACTTTTTTAGAATTTATTGTTTTTGTATATTAATATTTTAAATGTATAGAAATAACTTTTTTAAAAAGACTGATGTAATTCTTTTTACTTTGTAAGAAAAATGAATTATAGAAAGTGATATTTGAAATAAGATTGTTGAGCAGCCAAGAAACGATACTCTTGACCCAAAAAATATTACTTTCCACTTCCTCAACTAAATATTTTCCGATATCTTCTTTAGCGAGTTAATTTGTTAGGAGATCAATCAATACCTAGCCACTTAGGGTACAACCAATCAATTCATTCGGAAAAATAACATGTAGAAGTGCACATAGCCAAAACGAAAATAAGCAAACAACATAAACAATATGCATGAAGAAATAAAGACGCCAAGATATTTTTTAACAAGATTCATCTATTTTCTAAGGCTACGTGATCGGCTATTTATTCTATTATAATAAGAATACAATTACAATGAATAAATATACCCCCACACGATACCACGAAGAATCCTCCAATTCAACGTTGTGTGAAACTACCTAATACCCTAGGAATTTTGACCCAAAAGATTTTTCTTTGCCCAAGAATGTCTTCATTGGAATCATTCTCTACCTCACTAGGATTTTTTATCGTTCATGAAAATTAGGAATTTTCATTGTAGTATGCATACGATACACATATTTTTCATGAATTAAGGGTCCGAGTATATGACAGACCCATCATATCACTTAACGTGAAAACCCAAGAGAATGCAACCTTTCTACCATGGGGCAAAGTTTACCCTTTTTCATACATATAAACAAGCCCTAAGTATGTTTATACAGCCATAAGGGTCTTCTAATTTGGATAAGAAACAAATCTTAATCATATCCTGAGTTAAAATATGGCATAAATCTACTTTGACCAAAATAACATATGGTGATTCATCACCAATCAACCAGAAGTTGTAATCTATCACCAAAACAAGAATGTGATTTTTAGTTTCTACTCATTCTAAACTAGCCTAAAAGTATTCTCGAGACTTCCCATTATCAATTCCAACCACAAAACTCTATGTGCACTCGAATTTTAAGTCAATCTCCCAACAATCTCCACCTTTGACCAAAGTATCCGATAAACCCAAATAATCACCACCATAAAAAAAATGCGGCAACCACATGTCAAACCTGCCATGCCTCCATCTCGAATTAGCACCTCTTGCCATCGCTTCTAAGACCAAGAGTGTAACACCCCATGAATCCACATAATACAATATTGTCCGCTTTTGGCAAAGTTATACGTGCAGCGCTGAAACTTCCCAGGGAGGTCAACCATCTTAGGATTGCTCCAGCA
>MKEJ01085630.1:0-12054 GCA_001753735.1 Embelia ribes | reverse complement strand
TTGAGGAATTGAATGAGTTTGCGGAAGTAGATCGAATTGATATACTTAACGAGGAACACTTCGAATTGATCACATGTAGGGAAGTCCTAGAGTACTTTAGCAAGTTATCCGATAATAAGTCTAAGTCTAGGATCTACGAGGACACGAACACAGTGAAGGGGTGAGACTTCAAACTCGAGTCGATCGAGATGCTTAGCATCAAGGTCGTGCCTTTGGAGGATAGGGACCCTATACATTAATGTAAACCCTTTCCTCCAGGACTTAAATATGTCTTTTTTGGGAAAGGCGGAGCCTTTCCTATGGGAATCTCTTATGCGCTAACTGTTGTACAGGAAAGCGCTCTTCTTGTTGTGCTTGGCAAACACTGTCGGGTTATAGGATGGTCTATAGCCGATCTCAAAGGCATAAACTCTTTGACTTGCAGTCATTGAATTTACCTCGAGGAGGGAGCCAAACCCGTTCGACAAATGCAATGGAGGCTAAATCCCATTATGAAGGAGACAGTCAAGGGTGAAGTAATCAAACTATTGGATATTGGGATCATTTATCCTATTCCAGACTCTAAGTAGGTGAGCCCAATCTAAGTTGTGCCTAAGAAATCCAGGGTTGCTATTGTCACTAATGAGAAAAATGAGTTGATTCTAACACGTATCTGAATGGGTTGGAGGATATGTATTGATTATAGATAACTTAATGCAGTAACCAAAAAGGACTAGTTTCCTTTGTCGTTCTTGGATCAGGTCTTAGAACGAGTGATAGGTCGTCCATATTATTGCTTTCTCGATGGCTATTCAGGTTGTAATCAAATCAAGATTGTGTACGAAGACCAAGAGAAGACCATGTTCACCTATCCTTTTAGTACATTTACTTATTGGCGTATGGCTTTTGGCTTATGCAATGCCCCGATAATTTTTTAAAAGTACATAATAAGCATTTTCAGTAACATGAGGGAGCAGATACTCTAGGTTTTGATGATTTCTTCATCTATGGAAATAGCTATGACGTATGTCTTGCTAATCTCAAACTACTCCTCCAAAGGTGTAAGGACACAAATTTAATGTTGAATTGGAAAAAATATCACTTTATGGTGGCACAAGGATTATGCTCGGCTACATTGTCTCATCGAGAGGGATCGAGATGGATAAGTCTAAAGTTGAACTTATCAAGAAGCACCACCCCCTACCTTAGTGAAGAATGTGAGATCATTTATAGGCCATGCATTTTTATACTGGCATTTCATTTATTCTTTCAATGCTATTGCCAAACCATTATGTCATATCCTTTCGGCAAACATCCACTTTGAATGGACAAATGACTACCAAAAGGCGTTTGACACATTGAAATAGTTTTTGATATTTGCTCCTATTATGCTACCCCCAGACTGATCCCTATCGTTCGAGTTTATGAGTTATGCCAGTGATTATGTGATTAAGGTTGTCTTGGGGCAGCGTAAGGACTAAAAGCCTTACATAGTTAATTACATGAGCCAATCATTAAATGACGTCCATGCTAACTATACTACCATCGAGAAAGAGCTATTAGTTGTTGTCTTTGCATTACACAATTTTTGCTCTTATATCGTTGGGTCTCCCATGACCGTTTTTACGAATCACGTGGCTTTGAAGTTCCTCGTCTCTAAGAAAGAGGTAAAATCGATACTATTGCAATAGATCCTACTTCTCTAAGAGTTCAACCTTGCAATTTGTGACAATAAGGGAATAGAGAATATTGCCGACCATTTGTCCCGACTAACTGGCCAATCACTATGCAACGATACTTCTCCTATCAATAAGAATTTTTCTAACTTGCAATTATATTCCATTAATGCTCATGATGTCCCTTGGTTCATTGACTTAGAAAATTAACTTGTTACGGAAGCTAATCCTCATTACTGGGTTAACGATAGGAAGTGATTCTTACGGAAAGCGCGATAATTTTTTTGGGATGATCCGTACTTTTATAAATATTCCTATGATCATATTGTCCAATGTTGTCTCTATGATGATAAGATTAGCAATGTTATCATGCATTGCCATAGCAATGCTTGCAGTGGACATTTTTCAGCTAAGAAAACCATGGCGAAGATTCTTCAATGAAGATTGTATTGGTCGACAATATTTAAGGATGTATTCAACTATTTGTAGAATTGTGATAGTTATCAATGACTTGATAAACTTATCAACTGTAAAGATATGCCCTAAGAACCTATTGCTACACTCAAAAATTTTGATTGCTGGAATATCAAATTTATGGGCCCGTTCTCGAGCTCATATGGCTACTTGTACATTATGGTTGTAGTGGACTATGTGGCTAAGTAGGTTAAAGTGATACCCACTCGTACCAATGACCACAAGGTTGTGGTTAAATTCTTATGAGAGTATATTTTCTCTCGATTTGGCATCATTATGAGAAAAACACTTTTGTAATCACCCTTTTAGGGTATTGGTCAAAAAGTGAGGGGTGATACACAAAGTTGGTACTACTTACCATTTGCAAACAAATGGCCAAGTCGAATTGGCCAATCGTGAAGTCAAAGGAATCTTGGAAAAGATGGTAAATTCTGACTGTAAAGATTGGTCCAACCTTCTCATCGAGGCATTGTGGGCATATCGAACCACCTATAAGATTATCTTGGGCATGCCTCGCTATAGATTAGTCTATTGTAACGTATGCCACCTTCTAGTAGAACACGGGCTATCCAACAATGTAACGAAGCATTAATAGCGGCAGGAGAAAACAGTAAATTGGATCTTGTCAAATTAGAGGAATTGTGAAATGATGCATATGAGAATGTTAAGGTCTTTAAAGCTAAAACGAAAAATATGCATGACAAGCATATTGCTAAGAGAGCCAACGTAGCATGAGACAAAGTCCTCCTTTACAATTCTCAACTGCATCTATTTTCTGAAAAGTTAAAGTCAAGGTGGATTTGACACTATATTATTCAAAAATTTGACTCATATGGTGCATACAAAATTCACAAACTAAAATCCAATAAGGCCATAATTTTCAAGGAAAATTGCTATCGTTTGAAGTTAAATTATGAAAATCCTTATGACCTAACTGATAATAAAGGTATTGTGGACCCATTGTATAAATAATTTGCGAATGAGGGTATTGTTGACCTAGCATTTTCTTTTTGATGTTTCCTTTTGGTAAATTGAATCATATTCTCTTCTTGTACGCAAACATATGGCAATGTTCAGTTTAGGTAGAGGATTGTGTATACAATATGTACCAATATTTACTAAAAACTCGATTTTTTAAATCCAAATTTAGGAATTGTTTGTTCAAAATTTGTCCCAATTTTTGGTTAAAATCGAGATTTATACTATGTTTTTAACGATGCATTGGTATAATTGTAAGTGTTAGGGTTTTTTTTTATTTTTCTTATTTTTCTTTAATTTGAACAATTCTATCAATCAAACTATCAAATGAAAATGAGTCTAGTACATAGTTCGATCGATCGAAATGTCTAAGTTGGAAAAGTTGGAAAAAGATTCACAGTCGTTCGATTGATCGAAGTGTTTTCAACCAATTTCTGAAATTCTTAAGTTTGATCGATTGAACCTATAGTTTGATCGATCAAATCGATCAAACTGTAGTAGTTTTAAATTTAAGTTTTAAGTAGCCAGGGTGTTTTATAAACACTCATTTCAACTTCTTTTCTCTCCTTATCTCTCATACCCCCTCATTCCTTACGATTTTCCCTCATTCCTCTTCTTAATCTATATGTCCCTATAAATTTATAAGAACAAAATTACCATAAACTATAAACAACAGGGACTAAAGATGTGATTTAACGAGAATTAATTTGAAACTTAATTGTTTTTGCCAAACTCTTATGTTTATTTTCTACGTCATGTCAAAACAAAGAAAGGAGAAGAGGAAGGGGGAGAAGAAAGGGAAACTTAAAACCTCTACGATCCGAAAGAAGGAGAACTCGGAGAGACAGACTAATTAAGGATTTGGAATCTTCGTCTTGCCCCTCGTCATTTTGAGGTAGGTCTCAATCGCTAACTCTTCGGGGTGTTCATCACCACTTTAACCCTAAATCACCAAAACTCATGAAATTGATTAATTGGTGATTAGATAATTATTAATTGCGAGTTATTATGGTTAATTTTTGTAGAGAAGTTGTGTGAACATGAGGTGTTTGGGTGGTGGTGCTACGGTTTGTGTCAAAGGATTCTCAGGAGAAAATTGCTAATTCTAATGAGATGCGTAGCAGAAATTGAACCCTAATCCATTAAAATAATGGTATGAAAGTTATATTTTCTGGTATAAATTATGGAGAGGAAGTTGGATTGTTTGAGGTTGTACGAACACATTTGCATCCTTTTACTTAAAAAAGCCATAACCCTTTTTAGAAAACTCAAAATTGTGCTCCATTTGAACCTTTGAAAAGATAATTGAATGAGCTTTTCAACCATACTCAATTTGATTGGAAAAAGGCTTCTAAAATTTTCTATAATTTACTAAATTTCAAATGTTTGGCATTTGAGATAAGTTCTATTGTTGTGATGTTGTGAGATGTGTTGTAGGCGCTATACATGTTGATAGATATTATGACTATAAGAATGAACTTATAAAGGTAACTTAAATATTGACATAATGGGTTAGGTTACAATGAATATGATATGTGGTAGACCTTAGAAGTTAGAGGTACAAAGTTTGTTAGGATGTGGTATGTGGGAGGCCTTGGAAGCTAGATGTCCAAGGTTGATTGTGGCAAGTTGGGGTAGGCCTTTGAGGTTAGTAAACCCTTAGGCACGATTTGGGATGGTAGATCGTAAGATAGATAGAGATACTTCCCGGGAGGTGGAGTGTATGATGGCCTCAGAAGTCTAGATATTCGAGTGTGACCCAATCTCACGGGGATCTTTCCACTTGTAGTATCTTTACATGTCAAATTGCGGAAGGGAGGGTATTCTGAGTGGGAGGACAGGTATCCCGGTATGTTGTATGAACTATGATTTTTACAATTCATGTATTACATATACAATTTTATATATGTTGAGTTGTGACGTAGATGTGTTAGTACAGATTTATGCATTTGATTTCATTTGCAATTTTATTACTATTATCGTTATTTAATTAGATTGGGCATTTTTCTGATTTGTGCCCACTTTGTTAGTTTTTTCATTACCATTTTTGCATGAAAACATCAAGCAAAACTAGGAGCTGGGAGCAAGGGGAACTAAGTTAGGACATGTCAAAACTCACTCGGGGAACTGAGTTACGATTCGTCATTTCTTTTCAGTTTCTCATTTTATTATCTAGTTTGGGTCAGATGTAGGTCATTGGCCAAAATATTAATTCTTTACCTTTAAATAAATTGTAAGGCCAGAAAACATGATAATAAGGCCGGTTTGTATTACTATTTGATTTACTTTGGAGTAGTGTTATATAATAAAACATGATGGTTGGTGATTTATATTGATGTTATGATGTGGTTGGATAATAGTGACATACTCGGGGTTGTCAAGAAAATCCGGGGTATTACAGTTGATATCAGAGCTCAAGGTTTACAAGCACCTTGGGAGCTGTAGGTTATTGGATCTATAGGATGAGAAATCTTGAGTGAGTTGTATCTAGAAGATAGAAGTAGGCATCTAGGAATATTGTTGCCTTGGATTCTTTATATGCTTTGTGTGCTTTGTTTGCATCAATCCATGTCACATTGTTTTTATACGCATATTTTATATTTAAAACTAGTAGCCTATAATGATAGATGTTGACGCTTAACTCTGTGTTGGATAAAGAGGGGACACCCTATAGGTCTAACACGGATCTCTGCTAGTGAACAAAGTAAACAATAAGCTATTTGGAATTGACAAACATAGTTTTTCTTACTTCATATAATGCAAATATGTAATTGATTTTGATGGCTTTCCATGGAATGATTCTATAGTGCTAGGATGTGGTGAATGAGGTTGTAGTGTGAGTAGCAACCGAAGTGGTTGTAACAGAGATTATGTAAACCTTTTTCCAGTAGTATTTGATCATCCAGACAATGGGATTTCTATTACGAGAATTCAACCAAAACACACGATGTAAAATTGAGGTTGAGGAATCGAGAAGAACTATAAATAATTGAGGACAACGACCCAAAATAAGATAGAATTAAAGTAGTTAGAGATGGACTGAGCAAAGTTGAGGGCTATAAACTGATGGAACTGAGCATGAGGCTTAGTAGTGGATTGCAAGGGATTCTAGTGGCATAAGGAATAATTATGAATGTGGAAGTATGGAGTAGTTATGGTATATATGATAAATGGTGGATTTCATTAGACTTCTGTTGGGATTTAAGATCTGAGTAGAAGACATTCGGAGTAGCAAATTAATTAGTTGGGACATTACAAGACGTGTGGAATGTGTAAGGTAGTAAGAGGATTACTATACACGTGATGATGAGGAGTGAAGGAATGTAAAAAAAAGAGAAAACAATAAAGAGTGTAGGGTATAGTATAATCGTGTTGAACCTTTAAAAATGTTGTGAAGAGGTGAACGATTAGTATTTCAAGAATGGTTGATAAGGTAGCGAAAAGGTGAAAATGCAGAGTCGTAGCATGTAATATATGCCGAGTAGGAGTTGTTGGTGTAGGTAAGATAGAATTGACCAAGAGATCCTATGAAGTTTAGAGATAGGGTTGTTGATTCCTGTGAGATTCTGACGTATAGTAGTCTACTAGAATACAAGAAGTAGAGTGGTCTCCCATAGAATGGACTGGGATGGAACCATTAGGTTAGGGACATTGGTTGTTTATATGTATGCTGAGACAATAATGATTAGATGTTCTAAAACGTTGTAATGCAATGAGGATGAATTAAGGGCACACGAATAATAAGGTTGGCTATTACCAAACGGTAAATTAAACTATAATACGGTTAGTTATTTAGAATGATGAGGTAGTGTGCTGAGATTGTCGGGTGGATATCGTGGGTGGCTTTATCATAGTGGTGTATTTTAATCTATATCTTGCCAAAGTTGTTGGTTGAGTATTGTGGGAAGATTAGTTGTGGAGAGCAGTACAATCCATACGATGATGAGAAATATTTATCAGGGGTCGGAGACAATTCTAACATGGTCGAATCATTTAATCTATGTCTATAGAAATAGTCGATTTATGTCATATAGGTTTTGTCGTGATTAGATTTATTCAGAGGGTTTATGATTAGTGTACTCGACTATCCCTTAACCGAGATGGAGATACCGATACGTTTTGGATGGGTGGTTAACGGAGATGTCCTGGAATTTATTTAATTAAGTAGATAAGAAATAGTGATGGGAATATTGTGATTGTGGTGGAAATCAGCATAGCATCGTACTGCTTCTGATATGATAATACATGGTAATCGATATGAAGATATATTGCTGCTGATAGGATGTAATGTTGTTGTGGAGAGGATTGTCGTGATGGAGGTGAACCTTAGGACTATGTTCATTTCAAGGACTGATGTGATCATATTAGGCCTCGAAAGTACGCTTATTATGAGGTTTAGCATGATCATTATATGAATTGTTGGATGTGCCATCTAGGGTATGTGATTTTGGTAATCTTGTCAAAAAAAAAAAAAATGGATTGTCGTTGGTCAGACTAGATATATATACACAAGTTATTGTTGTCGTATACTATCGATAGTGACAATGTTGGAAATTCGTGTTATCTTATACAGTTATTTAGTTGGTAGGATTAAGTGTATTATAACCCTCATATGTGGTGGTCATTGAGTCGACTAAGCGTTTGCAGTTGGATAAGGTTGGTGTTTCAGTAAGCCTATATGTATGTTAAATGATATGCAGTTAGTGGCGACTGGTGCTGAAGGTGGTATTGAGGATACGCTTATTTATTGCTAGTGCGGGTGTAATAGAAGATTATGGGGATTTATACTCAGTGTTAAGAAATTGAATGCTTGATGAACTGGATTTTGATGAATCGATATGTATAGAGGTCGAATAGTGATAATAAAAGAAGACTAAGTGTGGATTATAGACAAATAGGTAAGGCCAATACCTTTAAGAGTTATCTATAGTCAGGACTGCCGTTGAGTGTCCATAGGAAGATAGAAACTGAATAAAATGGTATTGTTAAATCCGTTGTGATTGTTTGGCTATATGCAGATGTAGTTGAGATGCATGAGATAAAGATGAGAAAGTTATGGATAGAGTTATTATGGAAGACTCGATGTAAGTGCTAGGAGTTTTTTTCTAAGCATGGTAAGACTTTAAGGACGAACTTTATTTCTTCAGGGATAGAAATGTAAGGCTCTATAAATTTATAAGAACAAAATAGCCATTAACTTTAAACAACCGTGACTGAAGATGTAATTTAACAAGAGTTAATCTGAAACTTAATTGTTTTCCCCAAACTCTTACGTTTATTTTCTACGTTATCTCAAAACAAAGAAAGGAGAATAGGAAGGGGGAGAAGAAATGACAACTCAAAACCTCCAATATCTAAGATGAGGAGAACTTCGAGAGATGGACTAATCGTAGATTTGGAATCCTCGTCTTGCCCTTGTTGTTTTGAGTTAAGTCTCAATCCCTAACTCTTCGGGGGTGTTCATCACTACTTTAACCCTAAATCACCAAAACTCATGATATTAGTTTATTGGTGATTAGATAATCATTAATAACGAATTATTGTGGTTAATTTTTGTGTAGGAGTTGCACGAGCACGAAGTATTTGGGTGGTAGTGCTAGAGCTCGTGTCTAAGAATTTTCGAGAGAAAATCGCTAATTTTAATGAGGGGCTTAACAGAAATTGAACCCTAATTCATTGAAATAATTGTATAAAAGTTGTATTTTCTAGTATAAATTATGTATAGGAAGTTGAGTTGTTTTGCGGTTGTACGAATAGATTTGCACCCTTTTACGAAAAAGGCCATAACTCTATCTAGAAAACTCAGAATTGAACTCCATTTGAACCATCAGAAATATAATTGAATGCAATTTTCTACTATAGCCAATAATTCACTAAGATTCTATAGGAAAAAATCTTTCAAAAATTTCCAATAATTTACTAAGATTCTAATTTTTGGCATTTGAGACAAGTTCTATTGTTGTGATATTGTGAGATGTATTGCAGGTCTTGTGGACCTTGAATAGACATGCTATACATGTGGATAAATGTTAGAATAAATACAAGAATAAACTTATAAAGGTAACTTAAATATTGACATAATGAGTTAGGTTACGAAGAGTATGGTATGTGGTAGGCCTTGGAAACTAGATGTCCAGAGTTTGTTAAGACGTGGTATGTGAGAGGCCTTAGAAGCTAGATTTCCAAGGTTGGTTGTGGCAAGTCAGGATAGACTTTTAAGGATAGTACACCCTTAGGCACGACTTGGGATAGTAGGCCATATGAGAGACAAAGATACTTCTCGGCAGGTGCGGTGGATGATGACCTCAGAAGTCTAGTTGCTCGAGTGTGACCCGATCCTGTGGGGATCCTTCCAATTGCAGTGTCTTTAAAGTTTCAGAATGACAAGTATTCTGAGTAGGAGGACAGGTATCCCAATAGGTTGTACGATTTATGATTTTGATGATTCATACATTACATGTACAATTTTATACATGTTAAAATGTGACGTGGATATGTTAGTACAAATTTATGTATTTGATTTTATTTGCAGTTTTATTAATATTGTCGTTATTTTAATAAATTGTACATCTATTTGACTCGTACCTGCTTAGTTGATTTTTCTATTACCATTTTGCATGAAAATGCCAAGCAGAACTAGGAGCTGAGACTTAAGGGAATGGAGTTAGGACAGGTCGAAGCTCACTCAGGGGATTGTTTCGTCATTTATTTTCAGTTTCTCATTTTGTTATCTAGTTTGGATCAGATGTAGGCCATTGGCCAAGATGTTAATTATTTACCTTTAAATAAGTCGTAAAGCCATAAAACATGGTAATAAAGCCTGTTTTAGTTACTATTTGATATACTTATGAGTAGTTTCATTCAATAAAATATGATGGTTAGTATTTTATGTTGATGTTATGATGTAATTGGATGATAGTGACATACTCGGGGTTGTTTAGAAAATCTGGGGCATTATATAATCTCTCAAACCTCCCTCTTCTTTTCATCATCCAATATCACACATCATCATCATCAATTTCTTTCCCTTTGATAATCCTAAGTTAGGGTTTTTAGTGAAAAAATTGAGGGTATTAACTCAACAAACAATTTCGGCAATCCGGTGAGTAATCAATCCTGGGTAAGCATACAACCATCTGAGTATATTGTAATAGTACTAGAGAACTAATTAATTTGGTTCATATTACTTTGTGGTACAAGTATTGCAAATTTGTGCAAAGTGGGTGATTGATTATCGAATATTGTTGAGTTGTGTGGTTATTTGTTGATTAATGGCACCCAAAAGATCAACAACTGGAAAGGAAAAAATAGGGAGTTATAGTCAGAGTTTTGACGCTAGTATGCTTGTTGAAAAAGATATCATGAACAATTTAAAACTAGGGTTGTATTGAAATAAATGGTGGGAGATCAGGGGTGGAAACTTAACAAATTTGTAGGCACTTATTCATACATGGTTCGACCTATGAATTGGAATATAAAGAAGGCAGAGGAGGGGTTGAAGCAACTAGTGTCGTTTATAAGAGTTATATCAATAATCTATTTAGGGAATTTTTTGCTAATACTATGCAATGGCATACTGATTTAAGGAAAAAAAATTCCATGCTCAAGTTCAGATAAAGAAGATTGATGTAACATTGGATACATTTGCGAAAAAGTTTGGAATCCATAGGCCTTCGGTTGCGCCACCCAATTGCTTACTTTAGTGAGAAGTTGAATGATTCTAAGTTGAAATATTCCACGTATGATAAGGAGTTGAACATAATTGTTCGATCCTTGCATTATTGGAGCCATTATTTGTTCCACCATGAATTTGTCTTATATTCTGATCATGATGCCTTTCGTTTTCTCAATTCTTAGAAGAAACTAAGTTACAAGCACATTGGTTTAGTTGAGTACCCACAGAGTTTCTATTATGTTTTGAAGCGTATAAAAGGAGTTGAGTTGATGTGTCTTTTTGTTGTCTATTATAAGTATTAAGGTCATTGGCTCCGAGAGGCTGAGGGAGGAATATGAATTGTCACGCCCGCAATCCATGACCCGGGGACATGAGAAAAATAAAAGAAAGACAATAATAACTATCAAACCAAACCCCAACTACAACAATCTCTGCCAATAATATACACATAATATGGCTAAATATCCATAGTGACCTACATGATGAATACATAATATAATATCAGAATGCAACAACTCCACCGGACAACATGCTCGACAAATAAATAAAAAGAAATATAAACAACTATCCCATCGCCTCTAGCCTCAATCACAATTATGCATCAACAACAAACTGCTGCAAAAAACAACTACCAATATCCTCTGTTACAGATGCATACTCTATCAACATGATCTGTACTATATACCACTGCTACAATAAAATTACATGAGTCCAAAATGCAAATGCAATAAAAATATACAGGTCAGATTCTAAATAATGCTACAAAAATAATTCTAAGTATGTACATGCCATGAATGTACATGCGAATATAAATAAAACTTAACGTTAAATAACAAGTTAAGTAATTACATGTCTACGATATGAAGGGTAAGTACTACATTTACAATATGAGGAGTACGTAAATCCCCATAATATATGCTCTCAGTATATGTATAATACTGTATTTGTAATTGTGCTACACCATCAGCAATATCATCGCTCAACATCGTCACCTTACGCCATCTCCATATACTATAACTATCGCCACACACGATTGCCAACGCCATCGCCAATGCCAATGCCAATACTAACGCTATTGCCAATGCCAACGCAAACGACAATGCCATCGCCATCGCCATCGCCAATGCCATCGCCAATGGCAATATCAACTCCAGTACCAATGCTGTCGCGCCCCCGAATCCCAAGCACCCAAGACCCGGGGTTGCGAATGTGTTACCCAACTCCAATCTCATAAACCAACATACCAGATCCAATAATAATAATCCCAATCAT
>MKEJ01085620.1:0-10755 GCA_001753735.1 Embelia ribes | reverse complement strand
TTCACTCTAAAACTTAGAAATCTGAATGTTTTAGTGTGAAAAGAATATTTAAATATGAGGACAATCTTGTACCTCAAAAGTGATCATATTCAACTGTGATCATATTTACACTAGAAGAGGGGAATCGTGACAATCATTAGTCTTCACAATAAATCACTCAATTTAGAAATCCAAATAACTGAATCCATTAAAAAAAAAAAACTTTACCCAATTTTCATGTTGGATCAATTGAGATATTTTACCCCAATTTTAAATTAAAACAATTTGCTCCATCTCTGGAGTGGACATGTAAAATAAAAGGATCAACAACTGCTAGTTTAGGCATTTAATTTGGTCATCTTCAAAGAAAGTTCCGCACATATTGCTCAGAATATATCAGAAAGCAATTGAAAAAAATTACTATTTCATCAAAAAAATAAGTAATTTCCAATAATTAGATCCAGCAAACCTGATAGAATATTTCACATAGGCAGTCCCTTGCAAGTCCAAACAAGCTACCATTTCTTCTCCCATATTTGATTTTTTTTTAATTAGTTGATAAGCAGACTTTACTTAAGAAAAATTTCCTGAAGACGTATTTCTCGCCAAATGCGAATATCATTATTTAAAGGTTGGTCACAGATCACAATGCTTATTAAAATCTCTCCTCTCCAAGAAAAAAAAACTTAGCCCAATTCTATTTCACACAATTAATTCATCATTTACATTAAATCCTAATAATCTAACAATGAAGACTGCTCTGATACCTCTTGTAAGAAATTTCTTTAATTTTTAAGGACTTTATTCTTTATGCAAAAACGTAAAATTTATAGGCATACATCCTAGAACATATTTACCACATAGACTAAGATCTACGTCATGCCAGATTACTAGGAATTTTCTAAGATTACGAATATACATGAATCCATAGTGGTCAACAATGAATGATGGATGGGTTAGCGGGGGTTCTATGACTCTTTCTCAACCAAATTCCTTGATGAGACCTTATACTCTCTTCAGATGGGAAGATGAGATGACGACTATTGATTTGGTGTCTTGGAGACCATAACTATTCTTGACGTATTTAACCTATTAGGGTTATCATTATCCACTAATAGGCCAATACCTGTATCTACTCATTTGGGCCCATATCAAGTCCTTAAGTAGTCTAATGGACTTACTTAATTTGATAACTATTATTTAGCACATTTATGACAAATAACTAATATAATTGTATTTATAATATAAGCCCACATAATTGATTGGAAATATAAATTTCCAACATTTATTGATCACCTTGTTTTCAAATTGGTGATTCTTGGTTCAAAAGTTGCTACTTATTGCAGCTCGCACCCTCCTAAATACATATCCCTCCCAAGTTATTGTCCGTCCCAACAAATTTTTCTCATTCCATTTTTGCATTAGACTTATAATGAAAAGAATATACAAACACCCATTCACTAATATCTGCATAATTAGAGTCGTATAGAGTGTCATGCCGTGAAAAGTCTAATTGGACGTTGCTATGTTGTTTCCGTTCAAATTTGCTAAGATTGTTGTACCATGTGAATTTGTTGCCCACCGTAAGGCTGAAGTCATAGAGAGACAGAAAAATAATGATTTGAGGAACAATGTAATATAACTGGTTTTTTTTAACTACATCCAAAATGTTGTTATCTTTGTGATTCCTACCGTTTGTTGTGATTTCTAAAAGGCTTGATAAGTTGTCATAGGTTAGTTATAATACACTTGTCTCGTCCTGTAATTTCTTGGTTTTGACTTATGGGTGCTTATATTTATATTATTATTACTATTATTACTGTTCTCAATTTAATATAACAGATTATTGTTCACGGAACAAGAATAGTGATCACAAGGTCATAGGTCGACTACTTAAATATTTTATTGACTGACATAAAACATTGCCACCATCAATACATTTAATGACCATGCACAGCTTGTATGCAAGATATCATCTGGCAGTAGCTGAGAGTTTCTTTACCATATATCTCAAAGAAGTGTTCATTTTATAGTTCTAACAGCATACATTATGCTTTTGAGCGTAAATCTATAAATAATCTTTTCCTAAGGTTTTTCTTTTTACATTAGTGTCTGATCATTATTGCATTTGCCCTACATCAGCACGCTACAATCGTCCGTGCTAATGTAGCGAGCTGTGATTTGCGCCCAACGGCAATAACGGGGCTTTCATTACCTCAATAAGCATGCTTCTCTTATTATTAGCACTTGACAATATAGTTTAATTTATTACACCATTGGTTTGTTTTGTAAACTATGTATAAATTTTTTATACGTTATGTTTGTTAAGTGAGGCAGCGTCTCGTACTTTTCCAAAGGCAATCTTTAGACCTTGAAATTCCTCACCACAACGATACCTAAATGACAACAAAGTCCCTCACCACTTGAGAGTAATTATCAAAAAAACAGCTTCTCAAGTAATTTATGAATACTTAGTTAAAAAATTTTTGTGCATTTTTTGTTTAAAAGTTAAACTGTATTTAGTTGTTCAGTTTTTAAATTAAGTTTTCTTTTGTTATTTTGAAGCTTCAATCTGAACTCATTTAGTTTTTATTTTTTTAAACTTTTACCTTAAAAACCAAAACCAAAACAACCCTAAACTTGACAATTTATCATCACCAACAAAAATAAATATATCGTATAGAATTTATTCACGTTGATATGAAGAAGTAAATTGATTGAATAAAATTACATCAAATTCATTATCACACACCTCCATATGAACATCGGAACAATGTTTTTCATCTTAAGGGTTGGCGTGATTGCAACTTTTAAGCAAATAAATTATTTTATTTTTTATCGAAAAAAATTAGATGTATCTAACTTAAAATTTTCAGTTTATTTATGTCAAAATAATAAATAAGCTCATGTTATAAGCTGAGCAACCAAATGCTATTCAACTTTTTAACTTAAAAAAATCTGAGAATTTGAAACTTTAACATGCCATTAGAACCATCTCACTTGTGGAAGGCAACTTAGCATGTCCGATCTAAAACCACTAATTTTATAACCAAACAGTTTGTGTCAAGTAACCATAAAAGAACCAACTTTAAAGCTTTGCTACAATACACAAAAACAAATGGCACCGTATTCTTTCAATTAAAGTTCTATTTGGTCTCCTTGGTTGCAATTGCAACATAATTAGACCGTAAATTTTTAATATGTGATATCATTGGTCCCACTTATTAACAAAAAGTTATCATAGATGATAAAAAAACATATGAAGTGACTCATTTATTATTCATTTAGAAGTAATTTAATCTTTTGATGAACATTTATATTGCTATCATCTCAAAATTTCAGCAAGTTAATATTTGATAATATTAGAAAAGAAGAAGCCAAGTTTGTCTGGGGTCCAAGTCCGTCCCCTATCAAATTAAGGACAATTAGTGTGGTCGAATAAAATTATCCTAAAAATTTCATAACACCCGTTCAAATTACTTTCACACTTTGGATGCTAATTAAATTTACTCTAACTAGACCTTAAAACAGTGTATTACATGATGCCGTTCCATCAAATTTGAAATGATCAAAAGACACGGAAATTAATATCTCTGCATTGTTTTATTCATATCTCCTAACAATTTATTATATTATGATTTGATTATATGTAGCCTACCTATGGCTCTGAATGAGCTTCAATAATTTGCTCCCTTTAATTAGTTCACATAGCTATTTGCATCATTAGAATGAGTTTATTAATACGTGCATCCTCTACCAATTAAATGCTAGCAACCAATCTAACGATGGCTTTTCTGTTTGAACACATTAAGGCCCCAAATATTTCCACACGTGTGTAAGAAAAAAATACTTGAATTGAATTACAAATATTTCCTTCTCTTTATGGATCTTGCTAGAAAGTAAATATAATAATCTGCGAAAAAATAAATAAAAGACCAAAAATTACTTAGTTCAACCTCAAGTTAAATAAATATAACTTGGGCATAGTCCACGGAACTAATACCGGTATATACTTGTATTAATATAAAAGGAGGAATTACAACATGGAATTATATATAAAATAAAACTTGGAATCTGGATCAAATTGTATCCATTCCCACTCTTATTTTCCCTCATTTTTCTCTCTTTTCTGCGCTTTCTTTCTGTATCTGTTTTTGCTTCTGAATGTTCTTTTTTATACAAACATAGGGAGTTATAAGTCTAGATGGTGGACCATACTTGCATAGTGCATAATATTCTCATTTAATAATTGGGCTCTATACTTGCAACAATCATAATAAAATGTCACATCAATAATAATTCATAACACTCCCTCTTGGTTGATCAAGCATTATTTAAAATGTTGTCTCAACCTAATTTGAATAATAATTATACATCATTAAATGTTTATCTAAACGATTATCATTTGAGAAGTCTATCAATATCTTCTACTGTTAGGAATTTACTAATGATCTCTGAATAGTTCACAAAGATGCATTGATCAATAAGTAAAAATCAATTGTCTTGCCCATATTAAACCACCATCCAAATAGAATCATATAATATTTTGTGCAAAATCCAGGTCTCCCGTTCAAGCCCCGCATAAAGCACAAATAATTTTTCTTTCTTTATATTTTTTTCATTTGTTTCTATCTTTCATTTCTTTCTCTTTTTTGAGCAATCAAATTTGTTGTGTCCCAATATTTTTATATTCACAGGTATTACGCAGATCCTATAATAAATTGTCCTAAGTAATTTCTTTAAGAATCATCACATTTGTTGCTGGTGTATAAAATTTTTGCAATACATGACTTGAAATAAATCTTTCATTACTCTTGTCTATAGTAGTAATCAATATAATCTCATGTGAATATATTCTGAAATATTTTATGTTCATCAGTAAAATGATATTATTCTCTCCTTGATTGAGAGAAGTATAGTGCAACTAAACGATAAGTTCAAAAAATTTAGAAACTTTTGTATATATCATTCCTGTACACAGATGAACAATTTATCTCATATCGAATTTGTATAAGAGTTATCATGCCTTTATATAGAAGCAAAGTACTTGCTCAATGCAAGAATGTTTAGAAATAGAGGATACTAAGATTTGATCTCGTTGTATAATGAGATTCGGAAATACCCATCTCTAGGCCTATTTTGTGCCTTATAATTATGAAATTGAACAACTCCAATTGTTAATTTAGAGTCTTGCCGGCAATTCTAATTTTGTTCATCATATGCTTAATACAATTAAGCCGGTTAAACCATAACATAGTTAAGCTATTTCTTTTCTTTATTCAATAATTTCTATTTTTTTTCTAAAAACTGAGAAATAATATATGGCACCAAATCTGGTCATCTTATAATCGCACGTCTAAATTACTTTCGCTCTACAATAATGGCATAATCAATTAACTGTAAGGGGGCGAATGATCCTGTCTCTCCCTCGTTGTTGGCTCGAACTCATATGTAGGGGGCAACTTTAATATGCAAAACCAATGCCATATTTAGTCTAAGGGCCTGCACCTACTACTGTACTACTAGCAACAATCGCTCACCTTCTATCATTCACTTCAAGGAATGCAACAAAGTTGATCAGAAGGGTCATTGATAGTTATCATATTTATTCCCAGTTCTAATCATGCGAAAATGGTGATTATCATTAATAAAACATTTCCTCCCGGTTAAAGCCATAAATTAAATTTCAATATATATGGCTAGGCTTATAAACATAATTATTTATTACCCCTTAATATATCAGCGGGTTTGATTATACACCTTTTAAGTCATATATGTATGTTAGTAAATAATTTGGAGTTCGGTCAACCATCTTGGATTCGATCCATCAGGTCCATACTTTTAACTTGAAAAATATCTCAAATAGATATTAACTCAATTCCAATGATAAAATTAAAATCCAAAATTTTTACAAAAACATTTTTTTTTTGTTTTGCACTACTATGTTTGGATAAATCGAATAGAGCATAAAAAGATCAATATGCTCTTACGAAGTAAAACCAAATTTTTTGAACTTGGATCCACCTGTTGAAATTAACGAGTTTTCATGGTCCATCAATTATTTCCTCTCAGCTTATTATAAGGTTTTCAACAATATCAAAAGTTGAAAAAGTGGTACATGGCCCGAATGCTGATGTGGGCTTGAACAAGTATTGGAGTTGAGTATGGTGACGTGTATAAGAATGCGTGTATTAGCGTAAGGCCTTAGGGAGGGAGTCGTAGTTAAAATGGTTATGGAAGAATCTTAGAAAATTTGCAATTTTTCAGTGGAAATTCCAGTGTAGGTGAGCCATTTGAAAGGTGAGTCACTGTTGTTCAAACGACAACAGTACCTAGGAGCCGTTTTAAACAACATTTCCTAGTAGGGCCTAGATTTGCTTTTCAAAATTAAAGTCGCATGTGAATGTATTTTTGGCCATTTCTAGAGAGCAGAAAATACACAAAGAGAGAAAGGCGAATGGAGAGGGTGAGATTTTGAAGAGTGAAATTATCTAGCTTGGGGGCTTGGATTCGGAAACTAGTTACATATTCGAACTCCCCAATATGTTAGCTCTATATTGACGTAAGTATATCTTCCTATTTCATTCCTTTCTCCATACATAGGTTTCTGTGTTTGGTCTTAATGTCAAATTAAAGTTGTGATTCTTACTCCCTATGATTAGTAGACCATTTTTGTTTATAAATTCATATTGAATCATTATCATTTGATAGATCAAACTCTAGGTCAAGTAGAGATGAATTTGGGAGTTTTTAGCGAGAGCTTGTGAGGAGATTTCTAGCGCATTGCTAGGTACGAATAGCTTACAAAATAGGAATGTATGTGTGAGTTTGGATGAGTCCCTAATTGTATGATTAGGGTTAATTTTAAATGCTTTATCGCGAGTAATGTTTATATAAATTTTTATGAGTTAGAATTATTATAAATGAAACAAAAGTATGTTGGGTGGGATTTATATGGAATTTATATCAAGACATATTTATTTCATGATAGAGAGTGTTGACATGTTTATGTGGGATTTATATGAAATTCATATCAAGATGTATTTATTTCATATTAGCGAGCATTTGACATAACATCGGTTTGTTTATGTTAAAAAGTGAGTTTTTGGATATTGATATTTATTAAGTGTAAATTGTGAGTTTTTTAAAATGGAATTTTCAAAAAGTGAGAATTTGCGAGAAAAGCGAGAATTTGAGAGAAAAGCAAGATATTGCGAGAAAAGTGGGTTTTTGCAAGAAATTGAAATGAAACAATGAGATTGAATTTAAAAGTGGGTTTTAAAGTGAGAACTTGATTTTAATGCATGAGTTGCATTGCATTGTGGGTTGAGTCATTTTATATTTTTTTTCGGGACTGTATCGATTTTACATATGCAAGAAAAATAAAGAGAACGCTCTATGCCTTACCGTGAAAGTCAGGAAACCTAATCGGGGATACACTATAGTCATGCCATACAGCGGCGGATTATAGCATAGGTTCTACGAGATAGTGTTATGATTTTTATAAAATAACGATAGACACTTGTCCCAAATTTCTAGCGAGATGTGAATTGTGAATCTTTGTGGGTGTGTGTGAGTACATGTGTTCATTTGCGGGTTTGTATTGCATTGACATTGCATTGCAGTTATTTATTATTCTGTGGCACAAATATTACACTTGCGGGCACTGCACAACATCACATATATCATCTTATTTTGGAGATTAACTCGTACAAATCTTTTTCTACTTTTGTAGACACTTATACTCTAGGTATCGAGGCTAGTGAGCATCACTGCAGAGGGTGATTGGACCTTGTATATATATTTCTTTCTGGAACATGTACGTTGTATTTTATTTTGATGTATTAGCTTAATTCATGTTGTATTATTTAGAAGCTTAGCGAGATGTATTTATTTATTACATAAGTAGGATTGTGTAGACGAGATGTATAATTTTGTGCTTGAGGGATTTGTGTATTACATTCCGTTGTTACTTCATTAGCGAGATACCATGTTTGGAGTAAGAACAAAATATAGTATACCTTATCAGTTTTGGAGCATGTAGCTCATTTTGTATTTTGTAATCAGGAAGTTTACTATTATTATCATGTTGGTATTTCTTTTATGCGCACTCTGATGGATGGATGGATATATTTATGAGAGTATGTTATAGAATGTGAGTTTGGCAAGATGTGGTATTAATATGAATTCCCTATTTTTATTTTCAAAACTAAACAATATTTTTTTCATTCTCTTTTACCTAAAAAGGGAATACACTAACCCTTCAAGGTTTCTAGCGGGTTTAGGGCTTGCCTCGGTTCTTCTAGGAAAATTAGGACGTGACATCAATTCTAAGCATTAAGTGGTCAAAAAGGGGATCGAAGTGTTCCAGGGTTTTTTGTTGGATAAATAAGTCGACTGATAGAGTAAATATGTTGACTGATTGTGAATCAGTTGACTGATTTGTAGTATATGTCAACTTATATGGTGATATTTTTGTCCAAAGGGTTATGTTTCATTTCGAGGGTAAATATGTCGACTGTTTGAAATTAGTCGACTGTTATACCCTATATGTCAACTGATTTCTATGCTGAAAAAACTTTAAAAAGTCACATTTTGTCACATCTTTAGTCACTTTTCCCCAAATTCGGAAAAGAGAAACTGAGAGAGAGGGAGGATATGGGGTAAAATTGAGCTTCAACCTTCTCGTCTTCGATTCATCTATCTTGGGAGATTTTCTACTAATAAAAAGTGAATATTTGGACTGTCCATCGCGTAGGCTTCGATGTGGAAGAAGTTTTTCTTTCTATCTCGTTTATTTACGTTGCCTTGGTTTCTGTGCTTTTTTCGTGTATCAAAACAAAGTTGATTTTCTTCTTTCTCATGATGAGTAGATTATTTTCTTGTACAAGTTTGTTCCAATCCAAGTTCATTTGCTAAATTGTTTCGGAGGATAAAGCTTCGTGAGTTTTAGGGCGATATCATCTTGATTCATTCGTTGTTCAACTTCGAAGCTCTATACTTTCTCATCACCATTGCGAGGGCTATGTATTAACATAAGTATCGTCAATTTCTATTCTCTTTCAATTTTTCGATTTCTGTGACAAATTGTATGTTGAATTAAAATTTTTTAAGTCTATTTCTTATGTCTTGTAGACGACTTCTTTGTATATGTTCGTCGCATTTGGAACCGCATATATGGACCAATTCGATAAGCTAAGAAGTGGGTTTTGGGTTAAAGTTGGCGAGGGCTTTCGTTAGCATCTTTAGAGGCTTTTGGATTAAGGTACGGGTAGATTGTGAATTAAATATTGAGAGTGTGCTGGTGTCAACGTGTATAGTGTGTCTTGACTTTCATGTTAGGTATCATTTATGCTATATTGATTTATATTAGTATAAATCTTATTTCATAGAATAATATAAATAAATCGGAGCATATTTGTAGTTACTTTCAAAGCATAACTATCATATTTTGTATCATGGCATTATCATAGCATGATATTATCGTAGAATATTTTGGTGGAATCAATATTGCTTATCAATATTATTAGGGCATATGACATGGCAAAAACATGGTCATAGCATTATTGTAGGCATTGATATCGTAGCATGGGGTACATTCATGATATTCATAGACTTTTCATATTTTTTTGTGGAAAAATCTCATTGTAAAATTTGGGGAGTATTCGGGGAACATTGGTGGAAAATCTTCATTGTAAAACTCGGAGGAGTATTCGTAGATTTTAAAGTATGTTACTCGGGGAGTAAAAGCATACCATTTGTGAAATTGAAAAGTATGAATATCATGAATGCATTGTCTCATTTTCATTATCATTACCATGATAGAATTTGATTCATTTTTTTTTTCTTTTCGGAATGTCAGTATCGTCTTTTACCAAGTAAAACTATTCATAGATTTTAACCCTTTGGGGAGTTTAGATAAAGCAGGCCTACAACCTTATGTGAGAGCCGAACTTGCGCAAGGAGCAACCTGATAGCTCAGTATGTCGGGCTATGATCGTGTCACGCCTCAAAGTGGCGGGTCATAGTAAGGCTATAATAGCATCATGCCTCAAAGTGGCAAGTTATAGTTAGGGCATTCGTAGTAGCCCAAAACCTTTTGAGAGATATTAGTCCTACCTTTCATTTTGAGTCATTGTTGGAGGTCGTTGTCGGAGGCCGTAACATTTATAATCCATTAGGAGGATTTGTTGACATTCGTTGCATCTGTAGTTCATACGTTGAATTTGTTGTACATTCGTAACATTCATAGTACATGTGCACACATATCAAGATAATGCAAACTTGACAATGTTCGAAGCCAACACCAACCCAACTCAACACAACACATAAAAAGTAGGACTAGTATCTCAATACGGTATATAATGAAGGGTTACTTCGTAACCCTATACTATAACTCTACATACCACAGTAATGCAATTATAGTTACATTTCTGCGCAACTTTTTCGACTTTCACGATAAGGCGCCGAGCCTTCTCTTTACTTTTCAACATATAAAGGTCGATACTTGTCTTAAAAAGAAATGAAAAATGACTCAGTTTCTTAAGAAATGCAATTTAACATATTTTCTAAAAATAATACTTTAAATCCTTCACCTTTCAATTCAACAACTCATTAAGCATTATTACATTCTTCGCAAAACAACACTTATCAACTTCTCATTTGAAAATCTCATTTTCAAATGCTCAACACTTTAGAATTTATTTCCAAATTCTCAACTGTAACATCCTAGAAATTTCTATTACATTTTTATTTAATTCATACATATATATATAT